>WOGO01002997.1:0-14945 GCA_015342085.1 Leptinotarsa defecta | reverse complement strand
GTAGATTCTTTTTTTTTCAAGGACAAAACACAAGCACTACAGGAAAAATATTCAAGGTGCTCTTAAAGAGGTGCCTGTGCGAAAGTAGTGATTCACATTGGATTTGAATCGTTGGAGATTAAATCCATTTGGAAAAACATCCTCAGGAAGTTTATCCCAAACAAATGCCGTTCTCTAAATGGAAGAGTTCTTATAAAGTGACGTTCAAGGTGTACAGAGTTGATCCTCAAAAGGATGAGCAGCCACAGTCCATCGCGTGCTTCTGATATGTACTGCTCTTGGTGAAATCAAATGTGCTAAGTCACTTGAACATTTCCCATGAAAGTATCTATAGAAGAGAGATAAATCTCCAACCTTTCATCAATGTTCCAGACTATCAATGTTGCAAGTGATGTTAGAGTCTCCAATCAGGCAGATGGCTCTTTTTTGGATGGAATCCAGCAGCTTAAGGATATGTTTGGGGGAGGATCTCCATATATGAGAACAATACTCCACAGAAGGTCTGATCTGAGCTTTATAAAGCATCAAAAGCTGCTGAGGTATGTACAGTTTTCTGGTTCGGAACAGTGTTCCAAGCTTTTGAGAAACTGCCTTTGTAATTCCAGTGACATGATTGCGGAATTTTCTGACCTGACATTATATCAGATTCAGAAACATTTATCTTTTTGGAAAAAACCGATGCCTTGGTTTTTGTGGCATTGAACCAAACCTGGTTAACTTTCACCACAATTCGAAATTACTACTAGATCCTTAGTAAGATATTCAACCTCCTGCTGCCGGTGAAGATGTGCATCAGCAATCGATGATGAAGAGACAAGTGTGCTGTCATCAGCAAAGCAATATATTGGATTCTCGGTTTTTCCAATAAGTTGTTGATATACAATAAAAAAAGGGTTGGAGACAATATGGATCCCTGGGGAACACCAGCGTTGATGGTAAAAGTATTCGAGAGATATCTATCGACGGCCACTTGCAGGAAACGTTCTTTTAGGAAGCTGAAGAGCCATACAAAAAAATGATCCAACAAGCCATAGTATCGAAGTTTGGCCAGCAAACCTTCAAGCCATACACGGTCCAAGGGCATAGAAATACCAAGCGAAACAGTTTATGACTCTCCATATTTCTCGATTGCGGTATTCCAAATATGGGTGACATACGTCGCCTGTTGATCTTTTGTTTCTGAAAGCCATATTGATGATTGCTCAAGATGTTGAAGCCTTTCAAATATTTGAGGATATTACGGCTTTCTCCATGATTTCTGATAGCAAAACGATTGGTCTGAAGTTATGTTGACAAGTTTTCTTGTCCTTTTCGGGAATAGTCTGAACGTGAGCAATCTTCCAACAAGAAGGAAACACCCCTTTTTTGTAAAACAGGTTGAAAAGTCTGTTAAATACTGATGCGAGTTCATTTGCGCACTTTTTAAGTATGATGACTGGCACTTCATCAGGACCAGAGGCCTAACTAGATGCTATCGAAAAATAATTCGGACAGAAAAAAAGGTTCTTTACTCAGCAATACAATGCCTAGTGTGTGCCTATTCAAGTTACTAACATACTAACTATCTCAAGTCGTAAGATAGTCAACTGTCTAACTAATCCTAAATTGCAGAGTTTATGAATGCGAGGGATTCTTTAGAGGTTCAGGAGACATTGGCATGAAAATGTCAGTTGCTGTAAGTATTTTCATGTATTCATTTATATAATATATATTACATATCCTGAATGGAAAAGGCACAACTCCAAATGGTCATAATAATAGTTTTGTTTCTTTAAAATAATTTGAGAAATATCAGTACTATCAACAAGTCGTTTAAAAATAGCTTACAAAGGAAGTAAACTATTTTGAATGATCACAACACATGAAGCTAGACACACTGTATGAACATCCTAACTATGATTTTATTAATAAACACTCTTTGAAAATGTTCCAGTCAAAGCAAGGAAAGAATAGCCCTCTTCAGATATTTTATTGTTCAAAGTTTTTTCCATTTCATTTATCTGTGATAATAATCGGTGGATAATCTACACATCTGCCTGGGAGTTCTATTAGTATGCATAAAGCCTGGATGAAATTGAAAGGAAGTAGAAGCCTCACATTATTATATTATGTAAACATTTAAAATAATTACCTTGAAACAATCTTTTGGGTTCTTTCTCATCTAAAGTAAGCAGTTCTCTAGCAGCTTTACGGATTTTAGCGAGAACATATTTAACTCTCCATACTTCACGCTTGTTGCGAAGTCCGAAAGCACCAATTATTTTCAACTCCTGATCCAAACGTGCTTTTTCATAAGGACGCCTGGGAGTTACATATGTCTTGGAGTGAACCGAAGGAACCCTCCCGTTTACCATTTTGGCGAGTGGTCACTACAAAAGAAAATGAAAACATTAAAATATAACTGACCGTTTTGAATAACAAAAACTTGTATACCGAATCATTCAAACTTGTTAGGAGTTTCTGAAAATATACCTCGCACTGAATACAAGGTTTTCAAAAACATAACCTTAAAGTTGAGGGATCTCAATCCGCAAAAACTTTAGTCATCTTTGATATTATTTTGTAAAACATTATTTCAAAAAAATTTTTTTTAAGAAATGCCGTTGACTAGGTATTTATTTAGCAAATTTCTGAACATTTGTAATACCTAAATTATAATAAACTACACTCACCACTTCCTTCGCCTCTGAAACTAAAATGAAAGATTACATGAAACGAAATCACGAAACATAAAACTTACAACTTCAAATTTTAGCACAAAACAAAATACCGTCACACATACTATACTCTGTTTTTAGTTCTGTGGATGGTCTTAACCACACATAGAACAATCGAAAGGATCATCATAAATATACCACTGCTGCAAGGTACGAATGTCCTAACAAAACGAAGAAAAAAATGATGAAAAGACATTTATCAAAAATTATGTTTGCAATTTTCACAATCTTTATCTGGAAAAACCTGTAACGAAAGGATTGATGACGAAAATGATATGTCATTTGGATAATAATGAATCGATAGTTGAATGCGAACCAGTTTTCAGGGTCAATTATTTTGTATTTATGTAGAAAAAATGTTTTTATTTTTTTCCTACAGAAAGTTATTCATTGAAATCTTTTTCTCAATGTTTTCTTAGGTCAGTTTTTTTTCCAACACATTGCTTTGTGAAAGTTCATCATCTAGATATGAGGTCTATCGGAAATATTAGAACTAAGGTGAACGCCAGAATAAAAACTGAATCGTTTTCAAATTATAGATTATTTTCGTCAAATATCTTTTTTCACAATAGTCATTTCAAAACAATTCTTATGAAATGAACATATCTCGTAAAAATTTCATATATGTCAATGTTACCTTGTTATAACGAACACGCTAATAACAGACAAATATCTCAGTTTTGAAATATTTTGATTTCAACAAGTACAATTTTTGCAAGTACAAATTAAACTTTGATCTCGTCATTATACTAAATTGAAAATTCTGAATTTGTAAACCTTATGGAAACTGTAAACTTGCACGTATCTGTTGCATAAATTATTTTTTTTTTATATTGCTACTCTGTGTAACTGACCTTCTATAGTGCCAGTTGTTATATGTAGATGAAGTTTTGGTACATTTTAAGATTTGCTAGGAATCCTAAGGGATCGAAAATCGACATCACCACTTCCAGAACTTCTCTTTTAGATGGTTTTGTCCAGTATCTAATAGACTTTTATCTATTTTATAGAAATTGGTTTTGAAAGTGAATGTGTCGTCTTTAGGATCCCACCAGGCACCTAATATTCTTTCGTTTGACGATTCGTTTTTATCAAAATTTTTTTGGCAATCACCTTATAACCTATCATCTACATCCTTTAATATATTTGAATCATCAGCTATCCAATTACAAATTTCAAAATTTCCTTCACTATGTACATATATTACATCATTTATAATCTGTGTTGCTTCTTCTGCCGTATCTGCTCCTCCAAGATAGTCGTCCATGTAGTGAGCGTCGATTATATCCCTTACTGCTTTCGGGTAGTATTGGCTGAAGTCTCGAGCGTTTCTATTTTTTGCTTCTTGTGCTAAGCAGGGACCACAAGTTGAGCCGAAGAAAACAACGTTTATTTCATAAATATCTGGTTGTTTTGTCCTCTCCATTCCTCTGTATAAAATCCGTTGAGAGATTCGATCTTCTTTTCTCACCTTGACCCTAAGAAACATTTTCTTGATGTCAGAAGTGAAAGCAAACTTTTTTATACGGAAGTTAAAGAGTATTTTTTGCAATGAATTATAAAGGTCAGGTCCAGTTAACAGAAAGTCATTTAAACTTACTCCATTGCACTTCGCAGAGGCATCAAAAACAATTTTTATTTTGTTAGGTTTGTTTGGGTTAGTTATTCCAAAATGGGGAAGGAACCAAATTCTGTCCAAATTACATTTGATCTCTTCAGAATTAATTTTAGAAATATAACCTTTACCTTCCATGTCCTGCATTTTCTCGATATAGTTCTCTACAAACGATTCGTCTCTATCCATTCTTCTTTTAGTAGTATGAAGTCTCTTCAATGCATTGTCTCTACTATTTGGTAGAACCAGATCATCTGCTTTCCAAAGAAGACCGGTTTCATACTCATTTCCAACTCTTTTCATTGTTGTATCTAAAATTTGTTGAGCACGTAAATCTTCTTTGGACATAGACTTTCCTACTTCTGCATAAGTCTCGATTTTCCAGTGCTCCTTGACAAGATCATGTAGAATGTCTAGGTCGTCCTTCACCTTGCAATCTGTATAACAAACGAAATTTTTAGGCACAGTTTGATAATTATTCCTGAAATTACCATGTGTGGCCCATCCAAAAGGCGTTTTACTGGCTGCAGGCCCATGCCAAGGTCCTTATATAACTTTTGTACTTACCAGTAATTGCCAATTGTCTTGCCCAATCAAAATTTTTGGTTGAGCGTCAATTGATGAATTGAATCTGTTGTCTATATATGGATAACTTTCAGAAATCTCACTAACATTCACCGTTTGGCTTGGTAAAGATAAACCTTTGATTGTTCGAACGTGACGCACATATAAATTTGATTTTTGATTTGAATGTGAAGATATTTTGAAACTGACAACTCTTGAATTATTCTGTTCTTCCACTTGATTGTTTGTCCATTGTAATTGAAGAGGCTGTTTAGGACCTGTTAAATTCAATTCATCAGCAAAATCCTCGTCGATGTTGATGCATCGTCAAGAAGGGCGAATGTTTCGACTAATTGTTTTCCTTTATAGATCACCACGGGTAAAATTTTGAATAATACTTTTCTGTTTGTCAATATGTGACAATTAGTTTCAACATCTGTATTTTTTTCAATATTTTTCTATAATCTTTGTGTAACAGTTCATGATGAGGGTTTTGACATCCATTGATATTGAACAATTTTCTTTTTCTACAGTTTTTGATGCTATGAAATGAAAAAAGATAAGAAAAACACATTCTTTTTGATGTTATAAAGGACCATCTTTCGTCTGTTGAGAAAGCTTTAAATTTTGGACAAACAGTCAAATGATGAATTTCATTTCTTCAACACATACAAGTTTTGGAAACGGTTTTTGTTGTCAGGGTAACATCTTTGCGTATTTTATATTTTGAATCACCTCTGTCGTCAGAAGTACATGGAATCAAAAGTTGGCATGCTCCATTTGCTTTCGATTCTAACCAGGTAGTAAATTCAACCAATTTGTATTTGGATCTTTTATTTGATATATATTCGATCCAATTGGGTTTTTGTGAAGTTGGTAATTTGGTATTATTGGAAATATCCAGTCTCGAAGAACCAAATTAAAATCCAATTTTTTGTCTGTCAAACTCTAATCCCTATTTTTTTCAACAACGTCACAGCTAACTTATAAATATTATGAAAGATTTACAAAACATCAAATATAATTATACATAATGTAACAATTCTAAACTAAATAAACGAAATAAACTCCAGCAATCACCGTTTTGTACAATTTGTTCATTGAAATATTGTTTGTGACCACTATGTTTCAACTGATGAACACTTCAATTCATACTTCAAATCATCAAAAGTATTCTTTTCCAAATATTCATCTGAACTTGTTGTTTTGTTCTTCAAATTTTGTTGATTTTATATGGGAAACTCTCAAATATTCAGACAAATTTTTTTCAGTTCAATCCACAATTTTTCAATTGGAAGTTTAACGAATGAAAAATTGCCAGCAATTTTTGAAAAATTCATTCATTATCATATTTTAAAATTACCATGGAATTGTTTTTGAACCAATGTTTTTCTAGACTTTGGATAGACGAAGCGGTCTAGTGTGCATTTATTTTTCGAATGACCAAGGTGGGAAGTTTTCTGTAACAGAACAACTTCAATAACTTCCAACAGGGACACCCAAACTTTGAAAATTGATAACGGTCATATTGTTGAAGCACATCTGTTGTCATTAATTCCGTTTGCTCTGTCGAATCACTATGGTCGGATATAGAACTCATCACGGGCAAATAATGAATACTTTTTTATCAAAATCGGTTTTTATCATAAACGGTCGCCATAATCGTCCTACTGAGAGGGCAATTGGCAATGTGGTGAATGAATTTGAGTCTACTTGTTCAGTAAATGATCAACCAATAGCCGTACGTTGACGAAACGCAATATCTGTCGAATATATCGCCGCTATCTGTAATAGTGTGCAAGCGAATCCAACTTCTTTTGGCCTTGATCGGATGATCTGGACACCAACGAAATATTGTTTCAACAGGACGGCGCTACGTGCCGCATTGGATATTCTACATGAGTGGTTTGAGGGCATGGTCATCTCACGTTGAGGTGATGTGAACTGGCCAACAAGATCGTGAGATTTGTCCCCATTAGACTTTTTTTGTTGGGTTTTCTTAAGTCGCAGGTATATGCAACTACAGCATGATTCATGTGGCAGAGTCATGGAAAGTTAGACGTGGCGGCGGACTAAGGCGGACATTTGATTGATGTTACATTCTATACATAATGGCATCAATAGATCTATCGAATGAAAAATTTCAATGATATCTCACAAAAACTTTGTTTTATTTGAATTTACAGACGGGAAGAACCTTATGAAAGACGCTATATGAAGAAAGGTTTCGAAAATCGGCTAAATCATTCACGAAAATTGGTGGAGATCCATCATCCGTTTATATTGTGTCTATAGTTGTTTGTTATCAATTTTTCTCAATAAGAGAAACGAAAGCAAATATCAAGTAGCAAACATCACTTTTCTCTTGAATGAAATATTTAACAAAAATCTACAAAAATACTATAGGTGATTGTAGTTTTGTGTTACAAACTACAGAGAGGATGCTACCACAAGATTTGTAGCTAGCAGATATTCAATTTCCTACCTAAATGTAGTTCCAGTAACCAGTTATGATTTTTATGTGCACAACATTCAACTGATGGAATTTCCATATTTCTACAAAACTAGTTGTTCGACTCAAATATACATTCAAGTTCTCATGATAAACTGAATTATTTAATGATATACCTTCGGTCGACAATCATGCAGCATCATGATGTGGCAAACATAAATGTCAATATTATTAGAACAAATGGATATCTATAACTATACTAAGTGAAGAAACGAACAAGTTTCCTGTGCTATTTATAATGTCAGTAATTGGCCTATTATGTTCAATTAGCGAAGGACGTAAACACTCACTTATATCATATATTTTATCTAAAACGTGAAAAGTTTTCTAGATTCCTGAACAAGCCCTACCTTTGCTCTGATGATGAATCGTTGAGAACGTTAAGACTGGATTTCGAAAAAATTCATGGTAACTCAAAATACTCAATACTTTTATATTAGGCGAGGTTTTAACGATGAACGAGAACGAGAATGTTTCCTACTCATTCACCAAACCCTAACAATTGTTCATGGAGTTGCAGTTTCGAAAGAATGTATCATCATCTTTCCCACCAACCGGTTTCCTGGAGTCTTTGAATTCCACTAGATACTAGTTAGGACAACAAAAGGATTGCTCAGAATTCTTGGGGTTCTTGTTGAATACTTTTCGTGAGCATACAAATAGCAGAATCAATACTTCTGACAGCTCTGGATTGAATGTCTTTATAGATCTTTTGCTAGAAAATTCTCACTTGTTTACTTTATAGTAAATATTCAAGACGTAGCAAAAACGTATGTGATTTTCTGGAACTTCAACTAGCGTTTCTAAATATGACTGATAACCAATCTGTGCAAATCTTATTGTTGATGGAATTTTCAACGAGTGATGATCAACTGTATTACCAAACATGCGCCAAAGTGACTGAGTATTATGAGAAAACAAATATAGCTGAAGCACTAGTCAAGCTGATGATGCCACTGATGATCTTCAAACATGACTCAACCTCTGACGGATGCACCAAACTCTTACGAAAGTTCGAAATAGATGAACACTTCAATTAGCAGACCACTATTATAATATTCATGCAGTCATTGTTCACTGTGGTTCTGGCATTGAATCAGGTAATTATTACGCATTGGTCAAAGACGAAACGAACTGGTTTGAGTTTGATTATAGTCGTGTAACGAAGAATTCTGACGCCTCTGGAGCCTCTGGAGACACCCTACATTTTGTTTTATGAAAGAGACGACATTGGCAGATCAAGATCTTCAGATGATGTGGTGCTGCAAGTTTTTCCGGGTTTTCCTGCAGCTGAAAAAGCAAATGCGTCACTGAAATAAATGAAGTCAGCCCGGAGCGCCACTTGATTTTTGTAGTTTCATAGTTTGCATTACTTTATTTGAATAATTAATTTTTTCGTCTCCATTTCAAATAAACAATGTAATCTAACACACATTGAATTCATATTGAAAAAAAAAATATGATTCATATAGAAAACTATTGTCAAATTTCATTTCAAGATAGCTACCCAAGTGGCCGTTGAACTTGTACTAGTTCTCGACACCTCTGCCACCAAGGTAGGACCTGTTCAACAAAAGACCCATATCAAAGAGATATTCTATATATTTCGGTTACATCAAGATGAATCGATGAACTTCAACAATATTGAAGGTTTCGGCTCATCCAAGCATCAGGCCTTTGCCTTTCTCAGACTGAGTTGGCTAGAGTCGGAAATTAGGAGGTTTCCCATTACCTGCCAGGATCGTGTCTTCAACTCCTCAGTCCAACGTTAACAAAGACCAGTTCAGTATCTACAAGCTAATATGTGGATCGAGCCCAAAAGTCTACACATATATGGACGTCTATAAATTTCAAAATCGGAATCTCAGAACGATAAAAATTGAAATAAAAAAACCATTTCCGCATATGCTTGACAACATGATTTTGACATGACCTACGACATACTCGTATGCATACATAAAATAAAGGACAAGAATTGAACCTTCTGAAATTCCCGGAAATCAATAAACAGAAACAATTGAATTCCCAGCAGGAATTACGATATTATCAGTAATGAAATATGCTATCGAAGAAGCTTTCACTTACATATGCATATGCATGTTATATGATAAAAAAGCTTGTCATGAGAATTATCTGTGCAGAAGGAAGAATATGTTACTCGATCGTGATATGAGTAGTTCTAAGAAAAAAAATATATTTTTTTATAGAATGGGTGAATTACATCATATGAATTTTGTAATATAATAAACTGATCGTTTTGATTTCATTCAAAGTTCTTTTTTTTAGAGCATGTGAATGAAAGAAAGTTTTTAAAAATAAGTTTTACTGATAATTTATTCTCTTCGTGATTATACTCTGTACGTTCGTGATAAAATTGAAACATATGTAAACAGCAACGATACACATTATTTGTATTTATTAAATTTATTAAATAGGCTTTTTTCCTATTCATGTTCACAACATACGATCTATACATATTGTTCATGATCAGTTCACTGATATTCATTAGATTTTTCCCTTTCTCTATTCAATTTTCCTATTGCTATATTTTTGTGTATGGCTTTCCAGCTTCCTGAAAGAACGTTCCCTGTAAGAAGCCGTCGTTGGGTATATTTCGAATACTTTCACCATCAACGCAGGTGTGTTTTTCAGAGATCCGTTTTGTCGCCAACCTTCTTTTCATTGTATATCAACGACTTATTAGAAAAAACCAAAAATCCCATAAATTGCTTTGCTGACCACAGCACACTTGTCTCGTCATTACATTTGGATTCCATGCATCTGGCTGCGGATGCATATCTTCACCGGCAGCAGGAGGTGGAATATCTCAATGAGAATTTAGAAGTTATTTCGAATTGGGGTGAAAATTACCAGGTTCAATTCAATGACAGAAAAACCCAGGCATCGGTTTTTCCCATTAAGATAAATGTCTCCGAATCGGATATAACAATGTCAGGTAAGACAATTCCGCTTTCTGCTTCGATGAGTTTCTTGGGAGTTAAAATGGACACCAATATGTTTCGGCACACTCATGTCGCTGAAATTGCAGTCTACTTTTTGTAAGCTTGGAACACTGTTACGAACTGTACACACGTCATCAACTTTTGATGCTTCATAAAGCTCTGATCAGACTTTTTTTGAAGTATTGTTCTCATGTTTGGATCTCCGCCCCTAAGCTACTGGATTCCATCCAGAAAAGAGCCATCCACCTGATTGCAATCTTCCTAGTGTGGAACATCAAAAAAAGGTTGGAGATTTGTGTCTCTTCTAAAGATACTTTCACAGGAAGTGTTCAAGTGACTTTCCACATTGGATTCCATCAGTATATATCAGAAATACGCAACGGACTATGGCTGTTCATCGTTTTGAGGTTCAACTCAGTATACCTCGAACTTGACTGTTTAGGAACTCTTTCATTTGGAGAAATGCGTCCATGTGAAATAAACTCTCTGAGAACGTTTTTCCAAATTAAGTTGATCTCCAACGATTCAAATCCAATATGAATCTCAAGAAGAAAACACAAACACACAGGCACCGCTCTAGGAGCAGTGCTTGTGTGTTTGTGTTTTCTTCTTGAGAAAAAAGTTTGAAAATAATTTTTTTTCATCGGTTCTCCCTAGATTTAAGGGGTACTTTAAGGACCTATAAACCAAAATTGTTCGACTCATAATTAAATATTTGATCAAATATGAAATATTCCAACGATATGTTATATTTCATTTTCATAATAATTACTCTCCGACGATATGTTATTCCTATGAAGTTTCTATAATTGCGATTCCGAATACGTTTTGCCAACTTTGTGCAACATACACATAAAATCGTTATAACAATAAACAAACATAGTAATATGTGATCTAGTTTCCATTGTTAACTGCTACATTTCTATTTTGTATGCCATGTTGCTTTCAAATGGATGAAATACGGCAACCATAAATTAAAATTGTACCCACTATTTATAGATACTTCGATCGCTGTTATTTATGCTTTGGCAAGATTGCCAATCATCCTGAGGCGAAATAATGGAACTCAAAGCGCAAAAAGAAAATGTGGGTGAAGTAGAATGTCGTGTGATGATATCTTTGTATTTAAAATGATGAAAACTGTAATTTTTCCAGAAAATTACACCAGAAATATTTTCAGAAATCTTTTCAAAAATTTATCAAGGATTATATCCAGAGATAACCAGTTTAATCGATCAAAAATATATGCAAGTCTATAATTTTCCAAGTGAATAACTTGATTGAATGATAGTTTGTAAAAACATGAGACTCATTTTCATCGATTGAGGATAGTGTTCGAGGAGTATATGTTGATATTATTTCCAGAAATAGAAAACTATTATATGAACAGAAATAGAAAAATATTATATAAACTCAATAATTTAAGTTTCAAAATGAAAAATATGGAATTTAATGAAAAATTTCAACCTGTCGAAAATATTTATGTTGACAGTGTCTGCGTTATTCGTTGTGATAGCGTCTAGTTCTATTTGTATTCTAATCTCTGGTCTCTTTGTAGAGAATATATTTTTGGTGGAATTAGTTCCTTTTGAATCTTCTTATACATTAGGTAGGTGGTTTTTATGTTCAAAAACTCATTAGCTGATCACATTGCAAGGAAAATATGTATATAAATAACACAGTATCATTTCACTGGTTTACTTCACTTACTTCCCTTGCGGGTTGCGGTGGAAAGTTAAATAGACCCACTCACTTTTGAACTAACCTAACCTTACTAGATGTTGAGTATTCAACCTATTGTAGAATTTTTTCAGTCGAACTTTCTGCCACAAGAGAGATACCTGGTCACGATGGATTGAAATAAACTGAGCTGCGAATGCTCATCTTCACCGGCAGCAGGCGGTTGCATATCTTAATGAGGATCTAGAAGTAATTTCGAATTGGAGAGGAAGTAACTCGGTTCAAATCAATGACACCCAGGCATTGGTTTTATCAAGGAAGATGAATGTTTCTGAATTGAATATAATAATGTCAGGTCAGATAATTCCGCTTTCTGCTTTGATAAGTTTGTTGGGGGTTGAAGTGGACACTAATATGTCTTGCCATAACCATGTTGCTGTTTTACAAAAGCTTGTAACATTGGCTGGTAACATTGTTTAGATTCAGAAAACTGTACACACCTCAGCAACTTTTGATGCTTTATATAGCTCAGATCGTATCTTCTTTGGAAGGTATGATCTGTATGGATCTTCGCCCCCAAAACATACCCTGAAGCTGCTGGATTCCATCCAGAAAAGAGCCATTCGCTTGATTGGAGATGCGAATATCACTTGCAACCTTGATAGTCTATATATACTTTTACGGGAAGTGTTCAAGGGACTTGGCACATTTGATTCTACCAACAACGGTACATATCAGAAATACGCACAGACTTTCCAACGATTGAAATCCAATGTGAATCACTAATTTCGCACTACTAAGGGTGCGTTAAGGATTTTCGTGTAGTGCTTGTGTATCATCCCTAAAAAAGTGAGGTTTTCTGTAATACGGAAGTAAATACTAGACAAAATTCTTGATATCACATTCATAGCGCACGAATGTGACATCACAGATGAAATTAGAAATAGTATAAGGCAGTGCATTCTAAAAAAGTTTGATGCAAATTATTTGGATAAGATAATGAGTATCATAGACCATATCAAATACAAAATCATGAAATTTGCATATATTGAATCAAAATGGATAAGAGAAAAGTCGACGTAGTAATTTTAAGGATAATACACAAAAAATAGAAAAAGATTATCAAAACTACGTATTTCATGGACAGAAAAAGTCAATTTGGTCCTAACTCTATAAAATATTATGGTATCCAGATCAATAAATTACATTTGAGAGGAAATTCTGCCAAAAAGTGTCGTTTATGATTATTTACCCAAATAAATGTGACGAAAGTAATGAGGGTTCATAATATTAGTGTTCTTATTCAAAGCGAAAACCTATGCCAAAGTCCTAGGGAAGGCTTGGGGAAGATTATACTTTATTTATTCAGTGCAACTATCTTTTAAAGATACAAACAAACATAATTCACCAAAAAGATTCATTTTGATTTTCACTGTAAAAGAATTACAGAACCGCTCCACGAGTTTAGCCATACAATAGCTTTCTTGAACAGGAAAAGCTATTTCTAGCGAAATACGTATCTCGGTTTTGTAAACCTTTCATAGTGAAAATCAAAATATATTTCATTAGTAAGTTTTGATATATACTTTCATCATGTATCGGCCAGTTCCATTCAACACATTTATTATTCCTCCTTATTTACTAATTGATAACAATTTTTTTGGAGAGAGACGACATTTTTATTGCATTTCTCAATCAATTCTACACAACTCAGATCCGATAAAATGACAGTGCCACCAACGAATAGTTGAAAAAATCCAACCATAAATGGTGTCTAGATTAATTAACATTTGGAAGCACATCACTGACGAAAAAGATCAAAGCGGTAGGCAATGATTGCCTGACACTGTAGTAATTAGTCGCTATCAAATCCAAATATAGAAATGAATAAAAATTTCCTTAGTTCTTTAATATCTTGGAATTAACGAGTTTGATTATAGCCGCCGAAATTCAATGGAATGTAATTCAGCAATAAATAATATATATATTTATACAATGTGAACAAACTCAAGTTGGCACTATTTAACTTTTTTATTATTGAAGATACACGTTTAATCAAGTTATGAACTTGAAAAATTATCATGATAGTAATCATTTATCCAAAAATAACGATGTTATTCGTCTCTTTCACTTAACGCCAAGAAATTTGAAAAAGCAAAATACTACATAGTGGTTGCAATATTCATTGTTTGAATTATTGTGAAAAATAAATCAAATATTCGAATATATCTCATCCTTGCTCATGAAAAAAAAAAAAGAATTTTTGACGAGCAATATGTAATCGATACATTGCTCAAATATTGAATTACTGCTGATGAATTATATGCAAAACTGCTTGATAGTTGAAATGATCTGTCGTCAAACATGTAATTAATACTAAAAATATTGAAAATGAATACGGAAGTCGCATTGAAAAAAGTAAATCTAACAAACGAAACGCATTGCAAATCGATTTACAACACATTATAACAAATATGAAACAGAATTGGAAATTTCTTTCTCTTTTTTTATATAATTCTATGTGGCTATGTGGGTATGTGGTTTGGAAAGTGGGTTTTATGTAACGTATTCCAGAATTACATTGTTGATGGAAATATGCGACTAGCTCTCTAGATAAAATGGTCTCACGAAAGAATGTTTCAAGGTGAATATCATCAATGTCATGCCAATATTGTGTTGCAATTCACATTCGATCAACAAAACGTTATCTGAAGAAATGCATTCTACAGGAATTACAATACATAACCAATCCGCTCTCGAAAGAGGATTCCTGAAATTAAGTATATACTGGGATCTGATATCGAATGAATTATTCACAATATATTCAAAATTATAAAAAACCCAAGGATAACTTTTTATATACAATATTTATCAGAATATCTATTTACTGTTGG
>WOGO01002996.1:0-14945 GCA_015342085.1 Leptinotarsa defecta | reverse complement strand
ATAGGCAATATTGTGAAATTAATTTTTATATAGCTGAAAATTGTTTTATATAAACATATATTGTAAAATAATAGATAAGGCAAAATTGTAAAATTAATTTAGGTTGGTGTACCTGTATGGGTGGAACGCCTGGATGATTTACCTGTATGGGATACCTATATAGCATAAATAGAGTTAGCTCGCATTAGTTACTATTTTCAATCTTCTTCTTTGAAGATGATCACTTGGAGATCGAAAAACGTGTCGAAGTGTTAAAAAATAACGATTTGGTGTTGGGAAAAAAAACTCCAGTAATATTCCACACTGTATTGATGAAGTTAAACATATTTTAACGAGTCCTTCAGACAGGGCATTTTTCCAGATGTTAAGAAGGTTGCTAATATAATTCCAATTCCGAAAAAGAATGCACCCACCACGTTCAGTGACCTAGGCCCTATCAGCATTCTACCCTCATTCTCTAAAATATTCGAGAAAAATGTTTCCTGTCAAATAAAAGTTTTTCTTAAAGAAAATCGAATACTTCCGTATGAGCAGTCTAGGTTCCGCAAAAAACACGGAACACAGACTGCTCTCTTAAAAGTAAACGACGATTGAGAGATCGATAAAAAATCACCATTTTAGTACTGCTTGATCAAAGTAAAGCTTTCGATTCACTCATCAGCAAGCTCAAGTTCATAGGATTCCATGACATTTATCTCAAATGGATGATCAGCTATCTCACAGGCCGATCACAGAGGGTCAAACGAAACAATCTCAGGTGTTAGGTTAGGTTAGGTTAGGTCCAAAGAGAGTGGTTCTATTCGACCCTCCGCCACAACTCGCAAGGGTTTATTGTATCAAACCCAGCTTCTCAACGAAATCGATTAGTGTATATGGTCAGATGATAAGAGTACGGCTCTGCCGAACTCTAAAGACCTGATTCGGTTCCCAGCGGGGCAGGCACAAAGTATATGCTCTGTTAATGAGGTAGTCGGATAGTCAAGTTGCAAGATCTCCATCTTCATACCCACGACAATCTTTCCATATGAGGGTTTTTGCACGTCAGCTACACCTGATGATACCTTAGATTCAACCGTGCAGGGCTTTTTCGCCTCTGGTTTTGGTGAAACCTCACTTGAGCGCAAAAGTTTGCTAACCTGCTCATGGGGAGTTAGTTCCCCCACCTGAGACAGATTCTGCGTACGCCGCAGCTCTCGCTCCTGAACTAAATTTACAGAGAGGTCAATTGGAGTCGTAAACTCGACATCCGTCTCCTCTGTAGACTCGCACCTGAACTAAATTTACAGTGAGGTCCGTTGGAGTCTTAAACTCGACATCCATCTCCTCTGTAGACTAGCTCCTGAACTGAATTTACTGAGAGGCCCGTTGGAGTCGTAAAACTCGACATCTAAGACGTCATTATAGTGGCCGCATTAATTAATTTAGAAGAAAATAGTCATGAAAAAGAATGTGGTAGGTCCATTCCATTAGTCAAAAGAGGGCAAATCTGGGAGAGTTTCATCATCTTTTCGACGACTTGAAAGAAGACGAGGAGAATTTTTTTTAGTATTTCCGAATACAAATTCCGAGGTTAATTTTCAAAACTTCTGGATATTCTAGAGCTTGCCTCAATAAGCAACTCAATTTTTCCTCGTTCATTTTCATAGGTACCGTGTGACACTGAAATAGCAAGCTACAGAGACAGAAACTTCCCAGACAGCACCGTCTGACACTGTGCTGTCAACTGATGGAATAGCAATACAGAAAGACAGAAACTTTCCAGGCACTTTTGGACAAGTTGATACTGGCAAGCGCTGGACGGCAACGTGCTCACTTGGCCAGTCCGTCACAGCACGTTCCGTTATTTGCCGGTCAGGATCGGAGAGCTGAAATCCTTTCCGGCGGACGTTCTTGGCTGTGCCGTGTCGGGCTAGTGAGCGGTTCTCTACTCATTTTCATTGTTTCAATCCTATCCGTATTTTGACGAGAAGGGCCCTGCTGTGCTGTGCCGGACAAGTGGGCGATAAGCTTTATTAGGTTTTTTTTTATGAGTTTACCTTCAACTGTAATATCTGTGAATGATCATTGAATTCAATCAAAATGAGCGCCATATGAATCAGTGCATTTTTGCCAATATAACACGAGTCGATTAATTCCATCAGTATAAAAAGTGTGTGCTCGAAATTCGATGAAGTCCGTTTTTGCCTGGTCCTAATTGGCGAAGGTTCTACCGGTGAGAAAGTGCTTGGAAAGGTGGCAGTCGATTGGCGAGAGGTCTTGGGAGTACGGTGAGTGAGTAAGAACTTCGACGCTCAACGTTAAATGACGTTTAATTTTTGAAAAGTGATTTTTGAAACTTGCGGATGGGTGTTGTCGGCCCTCTTTTGTAAATCAGAGCCGGCTGCTGCTGGCGCAACTTCCAGTACATTTCGTCAATTTACTCACAATAGACTCTACTGTGATGGTTTGGCCCAGTTGCAGAAAAGTATAGTGAATCACTCCACCAGCTGACCACCATACAGTAACCATATTTTTTGGTGGATTTTCGCCTTTGGGAAGTGCATGGATGGCGCATCGTTATCCAACCACTGTCTTGAGAGTCTCCTATTATCGTAGACGATCAGATTCTCATCACACTTGTCGGTACGATCCATAAAAGGATCGTTTTAGTTGCGCAGAAGCAACGAATAGACTTCGGAACGTGACAATTTCTGTCGAACGTTCAAATTGTGGGGCACCTAGATATCTCCTAGTGACCTGTTCACCTTCCTGGAAAGACAGGATGGACGATGACCTAGGAGACGATTCCTCGGGAGGATGCACAATGGGTCACATGTGGCCTAAGTGCTGTGAGTCTACACTCATCCTCCCTACTCTACAGATACCAGATGTGGGGCACCTACTTTTCGAGTTTTCTTACCTTTCCAATATGTCTTAAACCATCAAAAACCCCATGAGAGCTAACACCTACTTCTTTCGACATTCAACGCGTTTGTGATTGGTTAGGCTTCACCATTAACAAGGTCCTCAAACCCTCCTCCTGGAAAACTGTAGGTTGGCCACTTCGAGGCTCATCTTCGAGGCTAAAATCTCCGGAACAAAATTTCTTGAACCAACGTCAAATAGTGCGTTTTTTAACACTATCATTGCGAAATGCCTTAGAACTGTGTCTGCAGTGATTTGGTTCGATTACACTCAAAATAGAAAAATTGGCTGAAAATCGCTCAGTAAGAGGTAAAAATTAGAATTTGCAAAAAACAGCATCGATGTATAGAGAACAAAAGTTTCTATCGAACAGGATACACCACGACACAGTAGAATAAATATTTGGCGTATACTAAATCGAATATACTCTTATTTCACAAGTAGATGTCACGGAAGTGGAACGGTAACACTCTTTTCGACGAGCGATCACTCCAATCTAACCCGAGTGGTCAAACTCTCGTCAACAAGAATTTTACTGTTCTGAAGTTTTTGTTGGTTTTTGTCAATTCTCTCATCATTAACTGAACCCAGGTGGGGAATATTGAATGGAAGCTCGATGATGTAATTATAAATTTCAGTCTGTTGGGATGCAACTTGCCACAATTCAATGTAGTGGAAAACAATATAATTAATGAATCGTTCAGTTTCAAACGTTGCGTTTTTGGTGAAATATTTTCAGGCAATAGCCTTCGAATAGAAATAGCTTTCCAATGGAATTTTCATTACCATTATTGTTCATTGGTTGAAATTGAATGTAGTGAAGTGGTCTAATGAGTTAGTGAAATACCACCAGATTAATTGCATCTCTATGGAAAATTATCAACCGGTCTCAAAGCATTCAAAGGTATTTCTTTGGAAATGAAAAATTTATTCTCAAAGGTTATTCAGAAATAAAAAAGATGAAGATAACTAACAATGAGATGAAAAATAGTATGAGGCTTTTGCGGTCAAGTTTCACTATATATGTCACCTTTCTGGTTGTTGGTCTTCTTTTATTTTGAGTGAATTTCTTCCTCTCAACTCACATTCATCAATTTCATTGGGTAAGGTTGTTTCTAATGAATGAATGATTTTTCGAACAAACCTTCTAATGATGGGACGAGTGATCTGACTTCAGTGAGTTTCTTAGTATTTCTCTTCTCATTTGAAATTATTTTTGTGTTTATGTATTTTCATTTTTCTGTAATAATATAGCATGTTACACAGATTTAGTTGCCAAATCTTGGATATCTTCAAATTCTATATAGTGTCCTTCGTTATGCAGGATATACAGAGTGTTCATTGAACATGCGGACTTGTACTATTCTAAGGATATTTTGTCCTGCGATAATTTTTGATAGGGCGCTTTGTCTCGAAAATAAGGGGCGAAAAAGAATTTCGTCAATAACAATTTTTGGTAATTTTAAAATTACTAACGTAGCCGAAATAAAAGTATAGTGTACTACATTGGAACCTACCAAGTAATAAAAAATCTATTCCGTTGGTAGAGGAAAGTTGCCTACACCTTATAGGGAGAACCTGTGCAAAAGTACCGTAACCCTAAGAATTATTGGTTATTTCAACAGGTAAATCTGAATTTTAGTATCTGATATGGTGATATTAGACTAAGGTGAATCACTTTTTGTAAAGCGATGCAATCGGTACAATTTAGGAAACAAGTTGCCCAAATCGTACCCCCAATTTTCTAAATGGTACCACCTTGGATAAAGTTGAAAATGAAGTGAATGAAACAATGAAATGGCAAGAACGGTTGAAGAAACTTTTATTCAATGCAGTATTTTCTTATACTTTTTAGATACAAAGTGTTTCTCTTGGTCTGTGTTTTATTAAGAACTAGATACAATTTGAGCAAACAAATTTCTTGATTTTTGCCTTTGAGCCGACACAACTTTCGTGAACCCATTTATCACAAAGCATGCACTGCACCATGTCCTCGATTGAATTTTCCTCACAAACCGAGCAAAACCAATCTTCAGGTTCGATTTCAATGATGATGTCACTCTGGGCAGAAGTTCCAGCTTGGTTTAAGATTACTAGATTTGGATCTGTTTTTGAAACGACAGCCTTCTTTTGTTTTTTTCTTATCGGTGTCTCGGTCACTTTCATCTCTTCAGATAAAGGCCGTATTTTCATCTGGAGCTCTTTGACCTTCTCTTTAGCCAATTTCAGCTCGTGACATACTTAAATTTCATTTTTGCAGGGGCTACTGGTTAATATAACTGCTTTTAGCACTTTTGAAGTAGATCTGACTTTAGATCCATTTTTCTTTTTGGGTGGTTTTGGAAGTGGAGAATTTCTTCGATCGAAACATTCAGTTTTGAAGTTAAACTTGTTGGCCTGTTAGGTGAGGAAACTTCAATATCAAGAGTAAGTTGTAATACAATTTTTTTACCAGCGATCTGTTTCTCCTCATTAAATGCGTGAGGGATACCATTTCTAACAATAATTTGAAATGCGAGTCTAAGCACGTCCGTTATTGTGAGCCCAAAGAAACACGCTTCTAGTTTTTTTAGACGGTTTACAAACTGTTGCTCTACATCGGGTGGTTATGTAGGGTGACGTCCCAAAGCTTTGGTACCTTCATTGGCCTTTATATTTTTACTGTCTTAATGATGCTTGAGTGTCGGTTTTGGAATTCCGTACTGTCTACAGCACTGATTAAAACCCATATCTCCGTTCCTATGAGCAGCTAGAGATCTTTTCATATTTAGGAGACGGTACCTCTAAAAAGGTTCATGTTTACAAGTATTCCGAAAATTGTACGATTAGGCTGTGTTTAAGAAAGTATCATTTTTATTGATATATCTACTATGAAAAAACATCATTACTTCACAAATTCATTTGGTAGTCAATAGGTGCGACAATATTATAATCATCATTATAGCTAACAGTTTGGAGACGTCATTTTCAAAGATTAAAAAATCGTACATATAAAAAATGAACAACAATGGTCGTAGTGCACTTCCTTGTGGAACACTTACAGCCATATCATAATAAAAATCAACTGCTTACCGTTTGAAACAAACTTTTTATTTTCTGTTACATGATGAGGAAGCTTTTGCACTGAAAAATAATTGTTCACACTGTCAAAATATTTACTCTGATCCAGAATTATTCACTTTGAATACGAAATTTGATCCATGCAAAATCCCCACTCCTCGCTTAATCATTAATAATGGAAGGTACGCCACTGTGGGTGTCACGTACGTCCATGGTCTGATTCCACGAATATTTGTCTGTGATATCCCGCCCGCACTCAGCCTGAATTTAAATCAAATGGACAACGATGACCCGCAGAGGCCCGTCAAATTTTGTACCTCGTCACTCGTTTTTTTTCTCTTCTTTTTTCCTATACTCGTGTGAAAGTTGAAAAATTCGTAAAATGTCACTTCTCGGATTCATGTACCGGTTGAAAACGAAGGAATGCAACCCGACCACGGGTTGAATCGTTAGAATTAAAAATATATTTTATTAGCAGCGCTGGGATGAAATTGGGAAGGTGTTATTTTCTGATTTTGGTTTGATAATTACGTTAAATTTATTTCATTACTGACGTACTAGTGTTCGAAAATTAGAGAACGAAACCTGGTAGGTGATTTGTCAAACAGTATAGAAAAGGGATTCCGCAAGGTTGTATGCTTGGCCTGACTATTCTAATGTAGCTGTTCACTTTATTTATAGGTAAAACTATTTTATTCATTATTATTATTTTCAAACCACAAGAGAGCAACCAAAATCCAGGCTTCTATTTGCTCATTGAAATTGAGCAAAATCAGTCGGATATTCACACATAATATAATACCAGGCATGCCGATGACATTTGATGAATTATTTTCATTTGAGTGGACCTCAAAAGAAATTGATATAACGCTGAGCAGATAATAAAAAATCTTAGTTTGTCCGATTTCAATAAAACCCTGAAAAAATATTTTCGTGACTTACATTTGCGAATTTACAATTATTGTTTGTTATTTTTAATTAGTTCTATTTTACAACGATTTTGAAGTTGTCGACATAAATTCAATATTGTTTGAAGAAGCAATTCTTGATATTTACGATAAATATTCGTGGAAATATTAAAAATATATTTTTACTTTTTGCATATAAAAAGATGAGAATTTAAATGTCTTACGATTTTTTTCCCTTTAAATATTTGATGTTTTTTCCAGATGACTCGTTGAAGTTCGTTGAAAAACATTTCCAAAGTTTTCGACGCTTTTTCATTCATTTTCATTCGGACTGATGGCTAAGAAGATAATTCAAAGGAAAGATGTTTCGATTGTTACCACATCGTTTTTAATAATATCTACCGCAGTAGTA
Organism: Leptinotarsa defecta; assembly: GCA_015342085.1. Classification (NCBI taxonomy): domain Eukaryota; kingdom Metazoa; phylum Arthropoda; class Insecta; order Coleoptera; family Chrysomelidae; genus Leptinotarsa; species Leptinotarsa defecta. Next base: position 7,661 of record WOGO01002996.1, on the reverse strand, counting down.
GAAGAAACGTCAGGCATAAAAACTTGCAGACCAAGGCCAAAATACAAAATAATAGCTTTGACACATGCACAAAAGTTGTTTATAATGCAAATATTATGACAAAGGCGTTACAGTTTCTTTATTAACATTCAGTTTTCTCAATGTCGAGAATAAAAAGTTGGTTTTCGGATGCCGAAAGGAAGAATACATTAAGCTAAGTTGAAGCATCTCAGAATGCAGATATTTTCCTAATTAGAACTATTTCAATTATTTTGATACAGGGAAATATAAATAATCTGGTTATTCAGAATTTGGTTCTTCAATTCAATGGCCAAATTCAATAGATAGAAAATATTTTTTAAAAAATCAGAAATCTGCGAGTCAGAACATTATTAGAATATAATATTTTGCGCGTATTTTTCAAAGCAAATAACAGATAATTTGTGAATATTTTCAAATTCTTTTATCAAAATTGAAAGGACAATATCTTATATTGATCACAACTATTATTCTTGTGAACGAATTGATAATATATAAAGTTTCAATAAAGTAATTTATATATTTTCTAAAATGTACTGAACAGTTACAAATAATTGGTTAGATGATTAATTTTTAATCGATATAAAATTATTGTTGATATTCAAAACGTGAAACAGCTAATATATTTTTTGTATGGATCTCGAATTTAAAGAACATCGATTTTTGAAGAACGAAAAAGAAAGGAATCACGATTTTTCGTTATTTCTTAGAGGACTCAAATTTTCAAGTCAGATTCACAAAATTATCAACATTATGATGATAAATGAGCTAACAAGACCTTCGCTTTCTCATTTGTCCATCCAATTTAGGTCCTGATTAGATTCAAGGACAGGAGCTCATCTTACATGCAGTATGAGACCTACTCAACTAGGTACCGAATCCTCAAAAAAAACCTCTCTTGTGATCTTAGGGTAGGCATTAAATCGGGTTCACCGTACTCAGGCACTTCAAATTAATACCGAGGTACCCCAGATGTAATATTAAAAGCTAATAACGTAGATTATCGAATTAATAAAAAAAGAATCGCCATGTAAGTGGGACCCTAATAAGTAGCTTCGATCCAATCGATGACTATAATTTGCTTTTATCTGCGTCCACATATGTCTAGATAACCCAGCTATTAACTCAGATTATCCATCCATATTGTTATTTTAGTGTGGATATATGTTAATTCAACATGGTTTATATCTCAAGGAGGTCGACTGACGATTAAGATGTTATTTGGACAATATGGAGGTGTTTATTGTAGTGTTCAGATGCTATCACTTTCATTGCTGAAATAGGCCTAAATTTTTCACCCTGTCGAACATTATTTTCTCAAAGACTAATGAAGTTACATTTTAACAATATTTTCCTCAATGTATGAATACTCTGACCTCTTACTGGATAAAAATCAATAACGCTTCGTCTACTTCTCTCTCCTTTTTATATTCGTATTTGTATTCAAGTATATTGTTCTGTAATTGTAGATATTTCTCGGGAAACTTAACGTGTATCATCATTATCAACGTCATTTCAGTACTGAATGATGATTTATTACAGACTCATATATACTGAAGTATTCAAAATACAAATAGTTCATCTACTTTTTATTTTAGGTACCACCCTTGACAATACTCGGAATTGGCCATACCACATCGAAGAATAAGGCTCGAAACTTTCCATATATCTATTTCTACTCGGGAAATTGAAGAGTTTTGTCAACTTGAACACTCTCTCATCAGCATATTATGCTTTTTTTCATTCCCATATTAGCTATTGAACTTTACTCTGGGGAAATTAGCCCAAATTATTAGAATAATGTCAAATACCGATTTCAGAAATACCTGCCTAATCCTTTTCAAAAAACTAAACATAATGGGTATCCTCTTTCTTTATCTATCAGTCTCTATTGGAAATTCATAACCACCAAAATGAACATCTGACCATTTCACTAATCTCTTAAGGCCACATAGGCTGAAACTAAACAAATCCTCGATCAAAATACTTAATGTTATTATTTTTTATTTATATTTCCACCCCCTGTTAAAGATCTACCTATATGTAGTTTCAAGAGGTTTACCAAAAATGTCTTAAAGACCTTTTATTTTCATAGAGTCAACCAGTACCTTGCCACACCAACTTCTCACATGTTTGAATCTGAATCACTTCAATTGTGGCCATATTATGTGGCCATATTATTTTTTTTAATTTGAATAACCATATTATTTACATCATATTTGTATCTCTCATATACATGTGCACCACCACTGGTGATAGTTGTGTTTTTTATTTTATTTGTAATCTATTTGAAATATTTGTTGGTTGTTCATGTTTGTAAAGCTCAAACATTGTTTTAACTTGCTATAAATGTAATTTTTTTCACATAACGTGGCTAAGTAAACTGTCTATCTATCTGTTCAAGAAAAAACCAGAGAAAATGATGTTAATATAATTTTCAGATCATTTTAACTGCTAAATAAGAAACCCGAGGATTAATGTCAGACACATTGAGCTATTGATGGAGTGTTCAAATTTAACAGTGTTGTCCAACAAAACAACATAAAAAATCTGTTTAAAATCTGTTTAAAATCTGTTTTTCCGTTAATCAGCTGCCGCCCCCATACGAACGACAACTCTCAAAAGTTGAGAAACTTGTGCGAGCTAAGGACTAACGAGGTCTTACCTTTTAACGTGTGATTCCTAAATATGGAAAACTGGTAGGCCATTCGATTTATTATTATCTTTGATCTGATCCAATTGCTTGTAGAAAACATCAGGAGACAAGACATTGGCATATTTTTATATAACAATTGAATGAAGTTTCTTATTTTTTATCGGGGAAGAATCACTATCCAGTTCAAGTTTCCTTGAGGATGTCTTAACAAACTGAAACCGAAATCAGTCGTAACAAATAAAAAACTGGGTAGATATCCTATATTCAATATGGATTTCTAGTAAATGTATAGGTCATCAATCGAACAAGTTGGCATTTAACTTAACAAATACTTATAAAAGAAGAATTCATTGTTTCTCGGACATTCTATACACGTAACTTATTTTGGAGGACTGAGTGGTGGTGTCATTGGGGATTTCAGATTTTCAATGTTTTCAGTGGAGGAAAAAAACCGACTTTCGAACAATGATGAAAATAAATATAAAAACAATTACTAACAGAAATGTCACTACCATTGGCAGTCAAGCGGCGTTAGAAGCTGTTAGCTCCTACCAAGCAATATCTAAATTGGTGGCAAATTACCAAAAACGATTCTCCTGGATAGAAAGACTTAACAAATTGTCTCCGGTCTGGATTCCTGGCCACACTGGCCAGCTGCTGATTCTCTTGCAAAGGAGGGTGCTGCAAGCGGCTTCATTGGACCAGAACCTGTCATTGGCACTGCGTTAGGTTTTGCCAAACAAAGATTGAACACCTGGATGGCAAAAATATTTATGGACTTCTGACATAATCTTCCAGGATCGGCTCACTCCAAAGCGTTTATTCACCCTTCAAAGGTTGATACCAAACAGTTGTTGGACTACAGTAGGGATGAACTACGATGTCCAACAGGCCTTCTTCTGTTTGTGCCTGCCCCGCTGGGGATCGAATCAGGTTTTTAGAGTTAGGCAGAGCTGTACTCTTACCATGTGACCTGAAAGACCACTCACCATACAAACTAATCGATTTCGTTAAGAAGCTAGGTTTATTTGGTGGAGTGTGAAAAGGTGTGAGCCACAATAAAATCTCGCGGGTTGCGGTGGATGGTCGAATAGACCCACTCATTCTTGACCTAACCTAACCAACTACCATCGGAGCAATTTATCTAGATAGATACATCATAAAGTTGGACATTCCGATTCGGTAAATAATCAAAACGATGCGATGTTGGATTTATGTTAAATAAGAACGAATTGAATAATAATACATATTACTGAGTAATGAAACATTTATCCGCGGAAGAAAAACAGTAGCCGCGCGGTTTTCCAATTATAAATTATTCATATAATTTAAAAAAATCATTACACTGGCACAGTCTGCAATTTCAAGCTCATTATTACATGTGAGTAGATATTAACCCAAGATATTTTTTTAATGAATGGTTGTAGATCCCGACTATAATTAAAAGCGAGTTTCTAAAAAGGAAAACACGATGAGTTTCCTCACATACTTGAAAATTACCCAGTTACTCTACAACAAAGTAATTTCAAACCTTAGGATAAATGTGTAGAAGGTAATTTTTAGAGATACAACAAATGATCACTTTGGACATACCTTGAGAATAACAAGGGATTACTTACCAAACTCTTTTTGAAAATGCGAAGTATTGAAGTTTGGGAATCACACGTTAAAAGGTAAGACGTCGTTAGTCGTTAGCTCGCACAAGTTTCGACTTCTGAGAGTTGTCGTTCGTAGGGGTGCGATAGTTTGTTAACGGAAAAACATATTTCAAACAGACATATTTATGTTTTTCATTTGTGAAGTTTGTGAATACAAGTAACTTTTCGGGGTGTATTATACTCCAGCAGTCTATGGTGGTGGTATGAATAAAATACTTCAGGAGAGTTGAGAGATTGACACGGAATGCTAGAATACCTAAGATACTTAGATGGATAGAATGAAAATTATAGAAAACTGAGAACAATGATAACTAACATGACGTTTTTTGACGAATTGAAACTAGTCCCAAAGAATGATCCTTGAGGATAAAGGAGCAAAGTATTCTAATATCTGCCTTCAAGCATTCATAGTAATAATCAAATAAAAATGTTTGAATGAAACGATGGAACTTGTGTTATCAAAGTACAAATAATATTTGGAATATCAAAGACAAAAAATCGCAAACGATGAAAAATGTATAACTGAATCAATCACTTGAGTTGCAGATTAGATAAACTTGTTTTTTCACTCCATAACATCGTGGACACTCATCTTCTGAGATTACGTGTATTTGTTCTTTCAAGATAAAAAAATGTTAACGTCACGTAGATATTTCAAAAAGTTTTCCTGTACCTTCTCACTACTATATGGAATTTATTTTTCGTGTGTAGTGAAATTTGTTATTGTCAGTATGAAGAGTTACGATTATATTCCATGATAATACCTACTTCGAGACCTACTTTTGTCCAATACAGGGGATATATCGATAAGGGGCGCACCGTTTGTTTCAATATGGAATGTCGCAAATATTGTCAAAAAATTCAACCAATTTGAGACGGGGTTACATAATATATTTTGATGGTGATGATGATGATATTCCTGATGGCCCTTAATTTCTTTTTGTCGTGTTGTTATTGTCTCGGAAATGTTATTATTTTAGTGTTTTTGATTTTGATTTGTCTCATTTTTTCAAAATAGTTATATTTTCAACACGAAGAAACTCCTTTTCGAGCCCCGAAGAAGAATTTAATCAAATTCGAAACTGGCAAGAAAATATGTTTTTTAAAAAAAATTGATCTTGTTACCAAAGTAACCCTTCAATCAAACGCAGCATGGGCTTTTCTTCTGTTTGCGCCCCTCAAACCTCGTTAATTTAATAATATAATGATTTTGAGATATTTCTTAATGACAAATTGATTTTCCATGAACACATTCACATTAATAGATATTCTTTATCATGGCTTTTGTCAAAACATCTCTATTGTTTTGATATCCGATTAAAAAATCTGTTTGCTGTGTACTGATTATTATTTTATTTGGTTGGCTTACTCAATTGTTCGGCACGAAACAATATATTTTGTTAACGGTGTCAAAATTAATTCAACTATCTATCCTTTCCAAATGATGAACCGTGTTGTGAAAAATCTGTTAGTGCTAAGTCAGGAGATCTTGGAGACCAAAGCTGCTCCAAATATATCAGAGAAAGCATTTCTATTAGTAATATTCAGTTGAAACCATCACTATTTGCAACAATACTACTGAGATATTCCCACCGGAATCCATTCATGTTATTTTCACTTTATCCGTTATGAAAGCACCAAAATAAAAAAACGATGCAAACAATATCGCATCTGACAATAAAACTGTTTTGGATCCGAAGAAAAAGTAACAATTTCAAATTGAGTGACACTTGTATAAGTCGACTTGAAATACGATCCGTTTTGTTTTCAACGTATAAAGTTGGTAAGCTGATAGCGCTATATTTCAGCCGACGCGATCATAAAAATGTCCTGTGGATGCGCGATTTTAGCCCTTGTGGCCAGGACGGTCGCATAAATTCGAATCAGGTACCATCACTGTACCCACTGTAAACGACAACAACTCTCATATACCTTTAAATAATTGGAATAAACATAAAATGTCGTTAGGTTGTTAGTAATGGCAGCCGTGAGTATGTTTGTTTATTGGCAGGTACACTAAAAAAAAATATAATTGGCTTTTCTCAAGGACCGAAATAATTACTTGATCTACAACTTGTTCGGGTTCAAATTTCGCCAACAAATAAAGATATTTTTTCAGATTGGGACTATAACGGGTAATTTTTTAAATATTCGTGAAAAACTAGAATTGATCATTGCGTAGCCCATGCTCAGTTTTTTTTCGATGTAAAGATCATGTTTTATCATCAATTTCATTAGACACAGTATCCACAAATTGTCGTTTCTCTTCACTGGAACATCACCAGGGTCAAGTCATACTATTACTCGTGAGAGGTGTCTCGAAACAGTAGAGACATACTAATATTACTTTATTTAGAACTAGAAAACATACATTAATAACTTCAAATATTTGGAGGTAGATGTTTTTGTAAAAGGAAACTTGAAAATCAATTATTACTACAAATTCGACGTTTCTTCTTAAAAAAAGGACTTCAGAGTTGAGTTGAGTCAAGATTTTAAGGCACAAATTCACACGTATGATATACTACGTGCTGAACATCGAATTTGACCTTTATAACTGGCTTTTTTTTTCCTGTAAAAATTAGTTATCGTGCAGTATAGCAAAAGTAGAATTTTCAAAATTTTTTTTGAATACTTATAACGAAAAAGTGAATTCAGAAATAAAATTTTACTTTTCAGTGAGTTTGTGTTCTGTATATGTTTATTGTAGAATAAAACTAACAGGATTATCAGCTAGCTTATAAGTCGCGTTTTGTCACGTTCCGAATGAATATAAATTCGTTTGTATAGTGTAATGTTGAGATGAGAAAAATAGAAAAAAGGAAAAAGAAAAGAAAAAGAAAATAAAAAATTAAAAACAATAAAAAAGAAAGGAAATAAAAAATCATAAAAAAGGAAATAAAAACAAATATTGAAAAATGAATGAAATAGTAAAAGAAAAAGAAAAACAACTTATCTGGACTAACCAAATACTAACCTTCAGAAATAAGGAAGAGTGCATTTTGTATCTTAAAAATATTAAAATATTTTAGAAATTTTACATATTAAAATAGACTGGCAAATTGCTTTCTTCAGTAATTCATATAATGCAATAATTTTTAGTTTTTAAGTCGCGTTCTGTGACGTTTCGAACGAATGTAAATCCGTTCGTGTAGTGTAATGTAAACATTCAAAAACTGGAAAAAAAAAGAAAGAAAAAAGAAAGAAAAAAAAAAAGAAAAGAAAGAGAAAAAAAAGAAAAGAAAAAAAAAACAAGAAAAAAGTGTATATATGTAAATTCTTAGATAATTCATTTATCAAACAAAAAATATATAAAAATAATGAAATCC
>WOGO01002995.1:0-14946 GCA_015342085.1 Leptinotarsa defecta | reverse complement strand
CAAGTGAATTTTTATGATGTTAATTTTCTCTCGACTTCTCTTGTCCTCTCCCATCAAGAGAGAATTCTCTTGTTTCGATCAAGATGATCCAATCTCTGATATTGTCGAGAGATGATTTTTTAAGAGAAAAAATCTAAACAAGACAAGACGAGACAAGACAAGACGAGACAAGATAAGACGAGACAAGACAAGACGAAGCAAGACAAGACGAAACCAGACAAGATGATGCACGAGACGAGAATCTCTTGTCTGGACGGCAATACTACTGACTGCTTAACTAACGAATTTTTAGTCTCCTACATCAAACGGAAAAATTGATAGCCTTTTACAGTTCTCCAAGAAGCGGTTGAAGCAATCCAAAACCAGAAATCGAATTTAGGGTAAAAAAATCTTTATAGTCAATCAATTAGCACGCATGGAAAAGTGTATTAGTCTTGACGGAAAATATTTTTGAAAAACAATATATTAGTTTGCTCAATAAAATTTTTTTTCTTATTTCAAGTAAAAACTTATGTAGTTATCAATGTATAAATAAGCCCAAAATAGTACATTACTGCTTTAGAATTAATGAAGGCAATTTTTCTAATCCAATCTATTCAGGGAGTTCAAATCCGATAAAACGGTACACATACATCACGCACTGACTGTAAGAATAAAGCGGGACTACAAATATTCGAATCCGATTATCCTAGCGCAATTTTATTGAGCTGAATCGGTTGAATTTCGAGGTAATTGGGTGGACTTAGTATTCGTACTCCATCTTCGCTTAATGACACTAAATATTCTGAAAGAATTAGAGTGCAGTCAGTGGCGGACTGCTTGTGAGACTTACATTAGAAAAAGGCCCGAAAATATATTCTCTCTCTAGGTTTTCTTGGCCTTTGCTTTGGCATTTAACTAAAAATATTTACTCGGAAATAATCAAAATACTAATATAAAAAAAGAATCATATAATGAAGTTAATGAAGTGATAAGTAGTTGTTGGAAAATATATCTACATCGAGAAGAGTTTGTACCAATATTGTATCGGCCAGTCGGAGAATGAACAGTGAATTACATGAAAGAAAAAATACCTATATTCGAAACAACTACTTTTATATGAACATTGAATTATACAAAAAAAGTTTTTTTTCTATTCAGTTTGTACTTGAAACATTCGTTATAGAATTGAATCAGATATCATTCACAGGATTGCTACATAATATTGTATATGAAAGAGGTAATATGTTTCTTCGTTGTACTTTGGTCCACTCTATATTAAGTTCCCAAGAATATAATTTCCTTCGCCATATATGATGATGAATCACCAATATTGTGACCAAAAAATATACTGCATGACTATGAATATTAGTGGGCCATAACTTACCCGCAGTACTTGCCCATCCTACAACAACAACTACGTAAATATATTGCAGATTTGTGAATCCAATGCAGAGCTAAATAAAGCTGACTCTAGTGAAAAGAAATTCAGTATTCTTGTGCAACCCTACTAACACGCTAGTTATGTTTTCAATAGCAAATATCAGGACGAAAAAAAATTATAATTGCTATGAACATGTCTCATTAGTAATTTTCAACACAGTTAGTTAGCTGCGGAAAATATAAGTATCCAGTTAAGCAACAGTAATTATTAACAGCAACGATGCTAACAGTCATATATATCAAATTTTTTCAATGCATCAATGAATAAAAATATTCCAGTTGCCAAAAGGGTCACATGGCATTGGGGGTGGCTTTATAGAAAACTCAATAAATATTTCACTAAAGTAGAAACAATCTTCCCAGTTTTTAAGGTGGATCATCGGTCAGAAAGAAGAAATTCCAAAGTATGGTATTATTCATATATTAGCTGGTATCAAAGTGAGCTTCAGAGTATATCCTCAAAGAATTCCACCCCAAACAGAACAAAGAAATTAGAACTCCTAACTAATATTAGCATTACGCTGACTAAGTTCATCTACTCCACCCAAATTTATTCATACAATCAGGGCAGTTCCGTAAAAGCAATACACCACATCTGTCCTTTACCGCAATACTCTAACGAAGGAAAAAACGATCCATAAGCCGATCGGCGATTCTAATCACGTTCGAATTCGGCCCGTACCGCCCACCGATTCACACCAAATATTGCACCACTCTGACGCCATTTTATGTTAATACAATCACCCATCTAATTCCCGTCGGACGGGAGGGACTCGCGCTAATTGCGTTCGTTTTCTTGGGGGACATTCTGTCGTTAGACCAAAGCGACGATTTGTGGCAGCTCGTAGGACTTTGTTTGAAGGCTTTCTTTACATCAAGGAGGCCGTTGGTCTCCTTGATGTAAAGGAGGTTTTATGAAAACCGAAAATTTGGTAACCACTCCCTAACATCAAATCGTTCAACAATGAAACTTGTTCGAAAATTATACATTATTGACTATTTGCCGAGTCAGGACATGGACCAATAAGAGAACTAAAAAAGTTCACCATCGAAAAAAATTTCGTGAAAAAAGGGCTTGAAAAAATTGAACGGAACAGTGATCGTTCTAGAATAACCAAGGGACTATCCACTGGCTGCAGGCATTTCAGCGAAGAGTCAGAGGCAGGTCATCATGTTTTGAGTGAATACGATGCACTGGATCAGAGAAGACAAACAAATCTTGGACATCCTGAATTATGTCAAGAAAATTATGACATACATGCAGCAAAGGATCTATACAACCTAGTAGTTGGAAGGGTGTCGTGGAAAGAAGAGAGAAAAAACTCAATAAGCCTATGAGGATACAGTTCTTTCCAGAGAGTTGAAAAAAAGGGCAACTCAAAACGGTTTTCAAGTAACAAAAGAACATTTATGACTTCACACCAATAAATCTGATTTTGTTGTGATTTTTCTATGCGAATCGCTTCTCTACATTTTTTCTGGAGTATTGAAAAGAAGTGTGATTCATTACCAAAAAGTTCTACTATACCACCTATCAAAAACTGACTGAAAGTAGGCAACCGCAAATTATCTTTATTTGTAATTGTTTTTGATTCTGTAATTGTTTTCTCTTATGATATGACCAAAAAATACACGTTTCCATTTTCTGGAATATTCGTAACGGGCACATTCACTTTTCCCACAACATAGGAAACTGTTTAAGTTTTTGATGATTTCGACTAGTTCAAGTCAAAAAACCATAGTTTCAAAAATATCATACAAATGTGTCTGTGTATTTCTCTCTCTTTCTCTCTTCAGTATCGGTGTTGATTTCATTACTTCTGTACTTTATGAACCACACGATATTTGCAGTTCATACAATTCACAACAACAAATTGTGGATTTCATAAAAGTCCTGTGACACACTGTATTGTTGATATAGTTATTCAAATTCCCAAAAAGTTTTTCATCATCTTTATCATTCTAAATCGCAATATTTGGTCAGATTACTACACCTTTTTATTTTTAGCATGATTACTAGAATAATGAAAATATTGTTTAAATATCTATAATTGTTGTAAAATTTTTATTTTTCATATGTGCCCGGTACATTTGAAAACAAGATGTTTTTGATACTTATTGTTCCTATTTTTGTGATTGTAAGTTATTGAGTTCTCACATAGTTTTTATCAAAAGCAATGTACTTAAAACATTGGTAGTGATTTCTTTTTATTGAGAAGAATCTAGTTTCGGAATGTGCATTTTGCAAATGTGCAAATTACAGTTCAATGATAAATGGACACTTTAAAGAAATGAATAAAAATACTTTATGCTCATCAATATTAACCCAACAGTGATTGATAATTGCTTCAGGCAGTAGGTACAGGTCAATTTCCGGGAACATTGTTTCTAACTGAAACACGTTAAACGTCCAAGTAGAGGGAATCATTATGTGCTGATCCACTTTTCTCTAAATTTCAACACTATTCTCATAATTTGTGTAATTCGTAATAAGTATGTTTTCTACAAATGTGTTTGTGGAGTCATGATAATTATTTGATAAACTCATTAAATAGACGAAAACTACAACAAATTTTACAAAAAATGTGTACAAGTAAATTACAGTCCCGAATTGAAGAGTAATCAAAAACGACTTAAACACAGTTTTCCTGAGTTCGCACATAAGACTGTTTGAGTAGGTACGGTCATGTTTTACTGATCGAACATATTAACTACCACTTGTTATGATTATTCAAAATCATAACTAAATGTTATGAAATTATATTTCCAATCATTTACCGGTATAAAAAACGCTAGATCTATAACAAAAAGTTATAGGAAACACTTGTCAATTTTTCTAGTGATGTGTTGAAATATTGTACTTCTCGCAATAATTTTGTGTTTTGTGTGAGTTTTTCCGTTAACCAGCTGTCGCACCCCTACGAATAACAACTCTCGAGAGTCAAAACTTGTGCGAGCTGAGGACTAACGAGGTCTCATCTTTTAACGTGTGATTCCTAGAATGGGTTCGACGATACGAAGTGAAAATTTCATTGTTGATTTTTTTTATTTGGTATGTGAATTCGGAAGCTATTGAATTGGCATTTTTTATGAATATTCAGTAAAATATTTAGAGTTTTCACAGTTTTGAAAAAGAGAACAGACACTATTCGAAAAACATTATCCAAAGGAAGTATATTTTTATTCAAAATGCAAATTTCCGTATTGCGTTATATAAAAAATGTTGCTGATGAAAATACTTTTAAAATGCGGTGACAGTTTTCGGCAAAGTTATTAATTACCCCTCTAGATTTGAATTAATATACTTCTCTTATTTTAAAAAAGTGAACATCCATAAATATTGGGATCAATCTACTTCAAATTTGTGTAATTGATATTCATTCAACTCAGTTACCTGCCTTTGGAGCATATGAAACCTTTCAACTAGTTTTGAAACTGTCTTTCTTCGAAAAAAAAAACAACTTGTGCGAATAGAGTACACTTACTCCCAAGTCATTTTCTATCCCATCCAATTTCCTTAGTTTCCTGTTTATTTCAGCGTAGCTATCCCAATTTACTCGAAAACCAATATCACCTCTCGTACTTGACTGTAAAACCTGTTTTACTGCCGAATACATAAAAACCCATTTCACTTGACACGGGTGCCCCTTTCATTCGACCGAAGGCCGTACGAATAAAAATGAAAATTTCGCCGATGTTAGAAGGAAACTAATCCTGAATAGAAAGGCACTCGATCAATCTGTAAGTCAAAGCGCAAAGCAAGAATGCTACATTCTAATAGCATTAGCATCGAAGTCGGCCCATAAAGTTGATCCGCGATAAATCCTAATCGCAAATTGAATGGTCTCGGTTCGGAATGTCATCGGAAAATGGTGTCGATGTCGTCAATCGACAGTTTGAAGCTAAATTGAATTATTGCTCATTACAAACATTGCAGCAAAACTGATAGTAAGCAGAATCAGTTTTTAAATAATCAAGAGTTGGAAATAATTACGTTTAACTCATTCATAAAACTTTCGAATATTCCACTTTAGAAAACATATTTTCAAAGAGACTTTAGTTTCATTTGAAACATTCAAATTTTAGCCTGAGATATGTCACAACTGTGATTAGTCTCTCTGTATGTGATACTTACCTCATTCAGTCAACACAAAAGTAAATCAGTAATTAGTCGCCCTATATGTGAAATCAATCCCATTTATGCAGCACACTTGTACATAAAATTTTGAAAAAGCGTAAATGCCATTCCAATGGATCCACCTCTGGTTGTTCGAGTGGAGCGGGGAGAAAGGAAGTATTAATTAGTTCTGGAAAAAATGTTTGTTATGGTTTCATGGTGAATCGAACAATTCGCTGATTACGACCTCATAAATGAATGATGAATCTGCATTCACTTTATCTCAGTATTTGCAGAATTCAAGTTATAAGAGTTTTCTTAATATTGTTTGGTTGTATGCTTTCTCAAATAGATAATCGCTGAATGTAAACATTGTTTCAAGTCCGACACGCACTTTGAAATCTAGTAGACGGTATTTTATAGGGCCGCCAGGGGCCGTAGTTCCTTAGGTAGCCGTAAATTGAAGAAAACCTATTATACAGTGCATTTCTTTAATGCCCCCCGTTTTGAAACTCAAAAAATTTCTATTTGGGATAATAAAATTAATGCATGAATACTTTGTTTAGAAAAATGAAATTGACAGATGAAACTTTCAAAATGGCGACTGGGCGCCATCTTGAAAGTTCATATGACATATGAACAGCCTATCCGATATTTTACGCCGAACATTTTGGAACACAGTAACGTCAATATCTCTATAAATATTATTCATTATTCTCTGCCGTATATCCAATATTGGAGCAGGTTCAGTTTCGTACACATTTTGCTTCAAATAGCCCCTTAAAAAAGTCCAAAGATGTCAAATCAGGCTATTTTGTAAGACCTCGACGGCCAATTCAACGACCGGAAAAAGTAGAATCCAAATAGTTTCTTACTTGTCTGGAATAATGTGTTGGTGCTCCATCTTGATGGAATACAATATCCATATCGAATTCATTAGGATTCGCTTCGACGATTTCAGTGATGAGAGGGTCAACAGTAGTTTCCACCATATTCAAATACTGTTGAATTTTGATCAATGAATAGAGGTCTTACAATATGTTTTCCCAATATTCCTGCCCAAACGTTATTTTCTTCTGGATATTGGTATGTGTTTCCCGGAAAACGTGAGGGTTGGTGTCACTCCAATAACAGCAAACAAAAAATAACTCAACAAACCTTATCGGGTTCTTGAAATTACCATATGGCAGATAAAGAGCAATATTTCTAGAAATGTCGATATTAATGTGTTTGTCTTCAGGAAATTATTAAATGCTCCGCCATTTTGTAGTAAGTGAAGATATTGACTTCATATTCTAGGATTGTAAAGTATTCGTCAGGAGCTTCAAAATGATGTGTCACAAGACTCCCCTTTTCAAGAGCCATCTTGAAAGTTTCATCTGTCAATGTCACTACAAAATAAAGTATTCATGCATTAATTTCATCATCCCAAATTTCAATTTTTTAAGTTGACCCGTTCAAAAAGTAATAGGGGGGGACATGCAGAAATGCACTATATAGTAGATTTTATATTTGTACATAGAATAATAATAGTAACGAGTATTTAGAAATTGAGGAGACTATTTTATGTAATGATATGTTGTTTCGGTTCGTTTTGGAATCATTTTATAAAATATTCGTGTAGCCATCTATGCGTAGAGGTGATAGGTATGGATCTTTCATTTTGGATTACTACGAAAAGTGTTCACTTCTGTTTGAAACATGTCTTGGTGACATTACCCATTTGTGAATTCGAAGAGTTTGATAATTTTCCGAATATACCGTGAGATGATTTTTTGTGGTAATTTTTCTTTGGGTTTTTATATTTTTACCATTTTCACGGATATTATTTGGATGTGACAGGTTGTGCAAGGCTGTAAAAAAAGTAAATGGTGATGAGACAAGCCAGACATTGCCGCTATAGTTCAAGCGTATCGTAAGCGATAGGATTTGACTTGCAGGATAATTTTAATGTCCAAACATAAGTACCTTTTTCAATTGAGCAAATTTTGATTCATGGACGAAGCTTTCAGTTCCGGAGTCAACCTCACAAGAAATATAAATGTTTATAAAACGAGTTTCATCTCATGACTGTATGTTTGAAGGTGATTGACAATGTTTCATGATAAATTTCATTAGTTCGGACTTCCATTGTCTGATATTATATAAAAAGATTTGAAATCCCTGAAATAACTAAAAAGAAGAATTAAAAATGTAAAGAAGAAGAATAAAAATGAATAGCTGAAAAAACAAGTATATTAAGCAAAAACCAGAAATGAAATATAGTGAAGTAAAATACAAGCAAAAATGAAACAAATTGAAAAAAATATAAATAAAATAAAAATTAAAAAGTTAAGAGATTCCAAGCCAAGTTAATTCACGACGATTCGATTGTTCGTATCCACAATCATCTTCCGGTGATGACTGAACTTTTTAATTTTTATTTTATTTATATATATTTCAATTAGTTTCATTTTAACTTGTATTTTACTTCACTATATATCATTTCAGGTTTTTGCTCAGTGTAATTGTTTTTCAGCTATTCATTTTTATTCTTCTGCTTTAATTTTTTAATTCTTCTTTTTAGTTATTTCAGGGATTTCAAATAATTTTATATAATATCAGACAATGGAAGTCCGAATTAATGAAACACATATCCAATTCAAAGTCTTCTTGTCGAAACTGGTGAGCTTCCATTACCAGTGAGAGGAAATAACTGAGTTTATCACATGCCGTCCATGACACAAAATTTAAGGAATTTTCCATATCCCTCGAATTCAAGAAATTCCTTGATCAAACCACCTTTTTGTGAAAGAATACGTCAGTACTTGAGCGATTTTGAAATACCCAATCTTCCTTCCCTCTACAAAAATATCAAAACACCACATCCGTGGCAGATTCATCTCATACCCGGAAGTTCTCAAACCACATTTCTTGAGGATATTGGAATAATCCGATGACCACATAAGGTATATACGGATGCCTCGAAAATGAATGATGGAGTTGGAACCGCCGTCACTACGCCTGATGATATATTAAAGTATAATATACCAGCAACCAGAACGGGAGAATTATATGCTATTCTTGGAACATCGTTTTCTGCAAGAATCAAATCACAGGAACATTGCTATTATTACGGATTCACTGAGATCTATTGTAAAAATTTACAGTTATCACCTCTTGGTCAATCTTATAAAGTGTGAACTTTGTGATCTACAACAACTACAAAAGCAAATTGGGATAGGGTGGGTACACAGTGCAAAGGAGGCAGCTTCAAGGTGCTCAGTGCATGGTATAATATCTGGACAGGAATGCCATTTAAACTTATTGAAATAAAAGAATGTGCAACCTCTTGGGAAATTGTCTCTAAAATTAGATCTTATTAGACAACAATCACCAGGCTTCATCCAGGACATACAAATCTTACCCAAAAATAACCAGTCGTGATGCATCCGTGTGAGAAATATGCGATACAAGACTCTCATTAAAATATACTGGTCGAATATCCAATGTATGCTGCTGAGAGATATCATGTAATTTCTCGCTGATATAAACATTCTGAAGAAATTATGAATATGTTCAAATTCAAGTGTAATGTATGCCTTATTCGCTAATGATACGTGGTTGATGTGATATTTTGTTTAAAAAAATCAGTTCATACATACCAATGTCTCAGAAATTTTCATGTCTTTGATATTTATATATTGAAGGAAAATTAGGACAAAACGGCATATGAAGAACTAGTAAAGTTCAGTAGCAAAAACTATTCAGATCCAAACTTTAAATTTGTCTCATACAAATATATCTTCTTCTAGCGATTTCAAAGAAAGATCAATTCAATACGTATGTATGTAATATCATGGAAAATGTTTTATTTCTACAAGTGATAACTTGTTAGAGCTTCCAAATGAATAAAAAGTCTCAATCCAACTTACAGTTTTGAATGATCACAAATTCGATAGAGTGAAATTATATTATTCTTCTTGAATTTTTAGGAAGTATTTTTTTTATTTTGTGCTACAACAGTAAATGTTACAACCATTTTTTTAGAGAGTCAAGTCTTTTCATTCTATTTTCAGTTTATACAGGTATTTTTGAGATCATTTAGATTTTCTCGAATAATATATTCTATTTTGAGCGAAAAGCAACAGCATTTTATTTGTATGTTCTGTTGAAAAGTGAAGAATATGTTAAGATGTCCCCCATATGGGTTTTATCCAAGTATTTGTAGGATGCAAATACTTGGTCGGTAGCCAGGCGGTTCGACGTGGGTGCTTTGTTCACTAACTCGAATTGACTGCCGTGTTGGTCGGTGATTCAAGCCCCAATCTGAACGATCGATTTTCACTTGTTATCGTCCAACCCGTGTTACGAATCACACGTTAAAAGGTAATACCTCATTGATCCTTAGCACGCACAATTTTCGACTCCTAAGGGTTGTCGTTCATAAGGATGCGACAACTGGTTAACAGAAAAACATATTTTTTAAACAGATTTGTGGGATGCAATTCCATATTCATCTTAATAACGAATGGAATAGGACAGATATTAGAGAAGTAACTAGTGAGATGCTGAATATTTCACATTTTATTCCAATCAATCATCAAATTTGAAACATTCTGAAGTTCGCTTCCAACTTGCACGAATTGTCAACTATCCTTAAAATCAAACTATTCTAGTTGAAAATACGAACCTGTGTTGTAGGTATAACTCTAGAATGAAAATAAAGTGAGTTTAATTTAGTTCGGATTCCAGCAATTAAATTCAACAATGACGAACTCTGGTTTCTCGTTCCGCGTTATCTGCCATAAAACTCTTTGTTGTCATTGTGAATATTTAAATCGACATGCACAATTTTATTTTTATGCAAATTTGACATAAAATTATTGCAGATAACAAAACGGTTCGAATCGTTGAATATGTTTGCATAATGACTGGATCGTATGCTATCTGAATGAGAAACATCAGATTACTTTTAATAATCTGGAACGGCATTTCAAAAAATAATTCCGTTGCGATTGTTGCATGGCATTAGAGATTCCATGTTTTGGAGGTCATAGGCAGACCAATCACTGTTTTCATCTGGTTTGTTTCATGAACTTCAATGAATATTTCAAAAATAATTTGTTTGTGAAGGAAATAATTAAAAGGTGTTTTTAATTTGGGGATATAAAAACGAGACCATTCCAAATCTGTTCCCCAGAGAGTACCGTGGATCTGAGGTAATTGAAAACAAAGTCAACAATTGATACACGAACTTTTATATTCAAGTTTCGGGTAAAGATTATAACATGAATGGGATCAGAAAGAGGTATGGTATTATAGGCAATACGATATAACTAAATTCGGTTCCTCTCTTTCACGTAATAAGCTCTGGGAGCCTTTCCCTAGAATCGAACAGGAAAGGAGAAGAGAACTCACCAGGAATACACATCCACGTACGTATTTATGTGAATATTCTGAATTTTATTACATTAGAATTATTTACAGAAATGACAATAAAGTACACTACTTAGTAAGGATTAATGCCTAAATGTAAAAGCACTGGCGGTGTAACTGGTAAAACCATACCCTTTGAAAACACTCTCATCATCGTTGAAGCAAAGTCTAAACTTACTCGAAACTGCAAGACTCTTGCAAAAGAAGGGCCCTACCCTCCAGGTCGACAATCTTCCTGTGGAGTTGCGAAAAGCAATATAAAGGAGGATTTCATGATAAAAATCTTCTGAAAATGCTGAAAACTTGCTTAGCGAATGAATCAAGGAACTAGTCCACAAAAAAATCTTCAAGCTCGCTAGAAATCGCTTTGGTCAGAGATATAAATATGCCTAAGATCGTAATTTCGTAAGAGTGGATCTTTTACAATGTGAAATTCACAACTACCTGGTCAATATTTCTGGCATCTCATATACTTCACATATTCAAACGAAGACAGCTCGTCAAAATATACATTGCATCCGCATTTTTTTGCTTCACTTCGTTTGAGATTTTCTATATAAATGTCTTGCATGTATTGTTTTCCCTATCTTTTCATGGATTAGTGAAATTCACGCTAGAAGTATCGTTCATAAAATCTATTCTGGAAAAGAACTGTTAACCAGATTCGTTCGTAGATTCAACAATAAATACAATAAAAAATAAACAGTTAGTTGAAAACTAAATTACCCTATGAACAGCATCACTAATTCCACAACTACCAACTTAACAATTATTGTCTAACAACCACCAATACCGTTTACAACCAACGTTATACCTCCTATTCTAGGACCATCTGAAAAAACGAATTGGAAACAGATGTGATGTTAGAACCTCTCACAAAACAAAAAATACACTGAGATTTATATTCACCCATATAAAATATTTGATTTATAAGATACTTGTTCTAATGGTGTAAGGTATATTGGTGAAACTTCAAGACAATTAAAAATGAGTGAGAATGATCATCGGGATTATATCAGAAACAAACAACTAATAAGATCAAAATTGTCAGAACACATTTTGAAATCAGACGTTAAACATTGGGTTGAACGGAACAAGTCGAAAATGATTACCGATGAACCCCACTTCAAGAGATGAAAGTTAAAAAATCTTGTATATTCTTATTTCTGGAAAGAAGTGTATTTCAAAGACTTCTTTAGAAATGTAGATAGTGACAAAACTGCAACCGACTAATATCACAGAAACCTTGAACTACATCGAATGTTCCAGAAGTCATTCAACAACATTGACATATTTCACATTGTAAAACTATGACATCTGCTGAAGACATCATCTGCTGAAGACATCAAAATCAATAAAAAACTGCTGGTTATATTAGATTTTTTTGTTTGCCTTTTCTACACCTGTATAAAGTTCTCAATTACAATTTTTAATTTTTTTTCATATTGTGGAAGCAAAAATAACCAAAAATGAAAAACTCCTTCAGAAAAAATTACCTTCTTTCAATGAATTAAATTCAAGTTCAACTACAAATTTCCCAATTTCCATTTAAGTGGGCATGCACATTCTAAATGAAATCAAAGAAAATTGAAGAAAGAAATCGAATAACTATTTCTAAGGTTTATTTTTAGTTTTCAATGTTTTATGTGCAGAGATAACAAAATAGCTATTTACTGCAGATGAATATTGTAATATATGACATGAAGTATTTCCGGAGGACAGTCAAGTATTTTCATGAGAGAATGAAAAAGTTTCATCGAAAATAAGCCGTAAAGGTGTTGTAAAAAGCAGTAGAAAGTTCGAATAAATTCGAAATGGCCAAACTCCGTCCCTCGCTTGAACACTTTGGACACAAATAATAGTTCATATTTTCTTCGAGGATAATTCAAGTTTTTCCGTCGACTTTTCAGAATCTCTGATTAAAAGAGAGAATTGTCGACATAAATCTTGGTGAATTGGTCCGATCGGCATTAGTCTAGGTTATTTACTGCCATCCTTGCAGAGCCGATTGGAACCAATTGCTGCTTAGGGTATTGATTTTGCGGCTTGAAAAGCTATAAAAGAAGGATCTGAGTCCACGTGTGAACAACATTCACCGCCAATATATCTACATAAATCGTTCGAGTAACATCAAAGCTGACGTGAAAAGCCCGACTACGTTTCATTGGAAAATATTCTATGAAAATGTCATAGAGCAATTATGAAAATCTTGAAGAAAGGTAAAAATAGGTATAATTGTTATTTCTGCTTAAAAATCCAAAGAAGAAGATTTGGAGAAATCCTAGAAATTTTGTTTCTTGATTGAAACTGCTTACGTAATACTAGCCTCCATACTTTCAATGTGTTCATCTTGGCAATCATTCATTCTGTACATATAAAGATTCAAGAAATTACGTGTAAATACTAATAAAGACAATGAAATTGTTAGAATTGTGCGATGAAATGATGATAATAAAATTTCAATGAGCTCATGGGACTGCAGAATGTTTCGAAAACTTGAAATAAAGGGCAAGTCAGACACAGTCATGAGCAACAAAAATTTTTTTTTATTAATTTAAGTTCCAAGTTTTTCCAATACAGTGGCTAAAGTCGAATAAAAGACAGTGCATTTCTCTTCCAGAATAATAGAATGATGAATAGCGAGTCAAAATAGTAGTTTTTATACATACTTTTGTTCAATTTCGATTCTTTAACCAAACAACAAATTAAATGGATTCCGGTTGCAATATTCAGATCATTCCCCAATAGAGACTAATGAAAACAGCTATTGGAATTCAACTGCACGAAAAACAATCCAGTTGCCATAGAGAAGGCTTAAATTTTTAATCCATCGCCTGAATTTTGAGCGAGGGAGTAGGCGAAGGGTGATGCCACCACGAGGACACTGACCCTATAGGGTCATTTAAATTTAAATATTTTTACATTGAAAGTCTGCGTGGCCAATCGTTGTCTGCAGAATCGTGAACACATTGTGAAATCACCAAAATGAATTGTATTTGAACCCTTTTTGATGTCATCTGTTCAAGGGAATGAGACTGATACGCTTCTGCAGATGACATAACTGTTGGATTCTCAATGTTGGTTCGTTAATGTTTTCGTAAATTATGTGAAACCTTTTCATTTTTAATTTTAAAATTTACCGTACGACAGTGCAAGGTTTATATGTAACGAAGATAAGGATAACCAGTTCGAAACGAAATAATAAAAAAATATTGATAATTTATTTTTATATTGTATCAAGGAGATTAAATGTAGGAACTTGTGATATGTAATGTTAACCATTGGTGTAGTAATAAATATTACTGGAGTTTTTTCCCAACACCAAACCCTTATTTTAACATCTCGATATGTGTTTCGATCACTTGGTGATCGAAACACATGTCGAGATGTAAGAATAACGGTCTGGTGTTGGAGAAAAAACTCCAGTAAGGGATTAAAGTCGATGAAAGATTCGAAAATATCATGAAGGTTTAAAAGGTATTCAAAAAATATTTTGTTGACAGTATTTCTTCTATAAAAAAACCAAAAAGATCAAAATATTGCCTTTTTCTCAGTATATGTGAAAATATCATCTAATAATCATCACCGAACGCAGTCTTAATGTCATAGTCAACGACAATTTAAACAGTATTTGAAGTGTTTCATAGTGTTTCCTATAGTTCCTATTGTAAATAAATTGGTCTACACATTCATGCAATTTGGATTTGATAAAACTACATACCATCAAACTCATATAGAATCACCAGATATGTTTTATTATATTTCGGCCTCGTCTCCTAAATAAGAGTAATTGTAGTACCCTCGCTTGCGTACTGAACTACACATTTTTAAAGCTAGACGACAAACGCAGTCCTTTCCCATCTCCGGCAACACCGACTCATCATGGTGAATTTTTTGTAAAGTATAGCACATGATTTTAGGATTAAGAGATTTTTCAGGGGCGTTTTCAGTCTACGACCAAGCACACCCAGACATAATATCACCTGGGA
>WOGO01002994.1:0-14946 GCA_015342085.1 Leptinotarsa defecta | reverse complement strand
CCGCTTGACTGTCCGAGAATATTTTTATTGACTTGTCAATAAATTGATGTATGTAGCCGTTAGTACCTGGTAGGAAATCATAATGAAGAGAAAGAAATTGAAACTTTCTATGTTTTATACCACTTTACACTAACGTTACTGCAGTTTCTTCCTATAAGGTCATTTGCAAACATGTCCTATAAGGACATGTTCTTACAGAACTCCTCTCGGAGGATCCAGTCTTGTTTACTCGGGAACAGTACTTCATAAGGCAGTTCGTAGTTGATAGTTGGAGGCTTAAAGTCTGAGGTTATTTCCAGAATGCTGTGACTTCCAGTGTCAACCAACAGTATGTTGCACTCCGCATTAAATTGATTTGTGCAATTGGCAATGTGCACAAATCTATATGCAGTCCATCTAGCCTCTCTCTTCAGAAAAATGTAGAGAGATGCCAGAGAGATGTAACCTTAGCTCTGGGTGGAATAAAGCCACTGACAAGAGATAACCTCAGTGAAGAACTCTCTCCACGGCAAGAGTTAAAAAAGACGCATCTCCAGAGGAGTTTGCATCCCAAAACGTCCGTTTCATAGTTTTAAGTACTTCTCCCAACAGCAGGGAGGCCATGAACTTTTGAGTTTGAAGTGTCTACACGGACATAATATTACTAGATGGAGCCTGTGAATGAGTTCGGACCCCATGTTTTCATGGTCCGCGACCATGAAAACAGTAATTGAAACATATTCAAGGCAGCAGCCTCAAGTGCTGATGAACTCGTTTTAGTAGTTTTCTACACAAAACTTTGCTTTCCTCAGGTCTAGTGGGCTGAAGTAGGAAACTTAAGAGTTTATTATGGCCGGCTAGAATTATACCTTCAATACCTTAGTCATCGCAGGCGCGTAATGGATATAGAGGTTCCATAACATGGTCCTTAGAGTGCTTTATTATCACCTACGAAACGTTTATAATATTAACGCGACACCAGTGTTGCTCTGCGCTTCCTGAGATTTTAAATCCATTGTGTGGAATCAGAAGGGTCGAATTTATTGGAATTATTCATTGTCCATCCATAGACTCTTACATGCTGATAAGTCTGATCTAGGTGTTCTCGACCATCAAAGCAAGACAATATTCGTCGTGTAGTCCGAGAGAAAAAACGAATGAAATATCGGGATTTTCTCTTCGAACTCCGCAGACCATCCAGACCACTCTGCTGAGATAGTTATCCTGATTATTAGAGTCCTTGGTGGAATGAGACTTCCTCGACACCCTACCCTGCCACCCTGAGGTAGAAATCTTGGTCGAACAAATGCAGAAGGCTATCATTCTTGGCTCATTGCCTCTATTTGGAGCACATGATTCTCGGACCCAGTGATCACTTACCTGACGTTGTGGGGAGTGGATATTGGTTGATGATGTTGACGCGTCCTGCTGAAAATATCAGAGCTTTGTTGACACGGCCTGATCAGCTCTACCTTCGAAATAATAATAGAGTTCATTGCCTCAGACTATATAATTCAAAGCTAGTATTCAGTGAAACACGTGTTGGGGTTTTGCACGTTGCTCAGTAAAAATCTCACATTGTTTTTCATCAAGTATTCGTCAATTCCATCAGATCTCCATTTCCGAAAAACGTCGAAAGCCTTCTTCAATGAAACACACTCATCAATATTTAAATCTAAACATGCTCCAAACGAATGGAATACATAATTGATGTGTTACAGTATATTTTCTTGACGTCGAGTTATTTTGAAAATATAAGAAGTTTGCATAAGTCAAAGCATGACGGATGATTTAGTGGCAATTTGGAACGCCGCGAGATGTATTTTAATATTCGATCCGTGCTCAACATTGTTAGCAAAGATTTGTTGCGACTAATACGTTTATTTATTTGTTTAGCCCATATCAGTGTTACATGGTACACATTCCATTGTTTATATTTCAGACGTTTATGTCTTACGTACAGGGCGTCTGTACTCAAAGTGGCTCCATACTTTGAGGGTAGTCTGTTTAACACCATCCTGATGGTATATTTTTGGAATTATCCTTTCAAAAATGAAATAATCTTGGATTTTTCGGAGTTTCTTATATTTTTCATGAAAATGAAAAGTTCGAATTTTTTCCATCCTCGCTTTTCTGTTATTCCAAAAACAATACCAAAATGTATAGGTATGCCAATACTTAATATTAAGTTTTAAGTTTACAGCTTAGTAAATATTGGAAAAATAAAAGGTTACATTAGCCATCGGGGCTAAAATAAAGTATTTTGAGAGAATTACCGAATCAACATTTTGGCTACAGCAGTGTACAAAGCCTTTCAAGTGTTACTGGTAAGTACATCAACAAGACCAGTACTCAAATTATTGGATTTGCTATTTAGGTTCATTGGTATTCCGAAATGTATTTTATCAAATTCTGAAAGTTATTATATTGTAACAAATTAAAGAAATAACCAGAACGAATTTATTTCCAACAATATTTCACTAATCACGAACTAATTTATTTACAACACTTAGCAACTAACGCTTAATTTATTTCAACTATTTGAATTTCTTGTTTAGCCGCTCGATTCACTTTCTGAACCGCCCTCTTGGGTTGGGAAGACGGGCTTATATCGTATATAATCTGTTGTCGGTTCGGTTCTAGAGTTTTACCGACGATTCCCGACTGCATTCTTTCGCGGTAATGTCATGTGCTTGTTCGATTAGTCGGTCGGCATATCGATCAGGGACGGCTTCAGATTCGTTACAATATCTACCAAGTCGTATCAGTTATTTGTTCTGTAGAGTTGTTATTTACGTAACAAGTCCGGAAAAAACGGTTTCTGTATTATATTTCTAGGTAGATCAAAATTTCGAACATTTCAAATAACGACGCTGAAGTTCGACGAATGCCTTGGCCTGTGTAATTTTTAGGACTGGGTAAATGCAAAATTCTGCTATTACTCATTTCGAACATCCTTATATTGTGAATACCAACAGGCTCAATCGAACATTTTCCTTCTTTGTAATACACCAATAATCTGTTATGTTGACTAATGGATGGCCGTGAAGTTGAATATTGTCTATTCAACAGCAGGTTTTCGTGTCCAAAAGTTCTGTCAATGTGTTTTGGAATCTGGTATTTGCACAAGAAACATTCTTGTGATGTCGGGTTACAACTCTGTCACCGAGCTAGAACCCGTTCAGCAAAAACCTCATATAAAAGCCGCAGAGATCACCTCACTTCTGCGGAAACACAAGGGTAAGCCAATGCATGTCGTCTTCTTCGATAACATGTTAAAGACCTAGGCTTATCAAATCCGTTATGGGGAACGAGAAGCGCCGAATATATTGGAACTATTCGTTCCCCACCCTCAGGCTTATACAAACTAAAAGCCTGATGTAATTCCTCTCGACCACCAGAGCAAGACGATATTTGTCGTGGAGTTTTCAGCTCCTGGCGAGACGAATTTCGTCCAAAAGAGGAGGAAAAACGGAAAAAATATCGAAATTTTCTCTTCGAACTCCGCAGACTCTTTCCAGACCACTCTGTCAAGATGGATGTTCTGATTATTGGAGTCCTTAGTAGAATGATGCCCTTTCTACTCTAGAATCTTAAAATCATACTGGCTTGCCACACTAAAGCAGAAATTTTAGCCGCTCAGATGCAGGCTGTCATTCTTGGCTCCCTGCGCTTGCTCAGGCCACATGATTGTCGGACCCAATGATTACTTACCTCACGGGGAATGCTCATTGATCGATAATGCTGACGCGCCTTCCCGAATGCATCGGGTGAAAAAATAATAAAACGTCTTTATTCACCAAAAGTAAGAACATACAGTATATACAAAAAACATATTGAGGTGAACGTGCAGAGTGTCAGCAGAGCTGTTTTTGAACTCAACATTCGAGAAAAAAATTTAAACTTGAAATGAATAAAAGAAAATTACAGTACATACATATATTTTCTAAAAATAAATATTATTCAGTCACCAAATCTTTTGTGTAAACGAGTGAGCCACGATCAGCATGAGGAAAGTGAACTACTCAAATAAATGCTCTTTGGGTCTTTTTTTGTGAGTTTTTCAACGTGTAGGAACTGAATTTACTGGGCAGGAGATTGTAGAATTTAGCAGGAGAAGCTGCGAGTAAAAACAAGACCTGTGTTCAGGAATGACCAGTAACGATTTGTTTCTAGTAGAAAAGCTGTTCGTATTTGAGACAGAATTCAATTTTTTCATTAAATAATGTGGCATTCCAGTGTTCAAGACTTTGTGGGTGTCTGTGAGTAGGTACTGTCCTGAGTTTCCCTAGTTGCAGCCAACCTGATTCCTTCATGACCGGTGATACGTGGTCGTATTTTCGAATGCCAAAAGAAAAACAAGGCAACTGTTTTCGATTCGTTGAAGACGGAGGGAATCATATTCAAGTAACGCAGGCCATGAATACTATCTCAATATGAAACTTTCGAAATGAATAGCGCCTCATATAATTTTGGTTTGAGTTGTTTGGCGGGTAAGTCCCGATTTGAAAACAGTTTCCTCAAGATGTTAAATGACTTTTGGATCAAATGTCCAACGTGTTTTGTAAAGTTGTAAGTTCTTTGCTTCAGTTACAAGAGGCGGAACGACACCATGTTTATGAATATGAAGACTATTTTCAGCAATATCTCGCAATATTTTCGGTCCAAAGATCATTACGACTGATGAGTTCTTGAGCGGAATTGATGTCAGGGAAGTGAAAAAAGAACTATAGTTGAGTATCATCTGCGTAATAATGAACGTTACATTTTTCTACCGACTGATGGAAGTCACAAATATATAAGCTGAATAGTGAAGGACCAAGGCTGGATCCTTGAGGAATACCTGTAGTTACGGGCAGAGTTGATACCGTTCAGTTCGATAGGTAATTTCTAACCAGCGACACCGCCCTCACAGAAAAATCTAAGAAGCTGAGTTTACTGCACAGAAGGTCAAAGTCAGGAGTGTCGAAGGCTTTACTGTAGTCCAGAAGTACTAAACAAGTTCATTTACTTTCATCGACAACCTTGAAGAGGTCGTCGGTGATGGAAAGGTAAGCTGTAATTGTGCTGTGTTGAGGTCTGAAACCGGACTACACAAGTGTGATAATTTGGTCATCATTTATGAAGCTGCAAATTTGGTTCTTCATGATCATCTCAACAACTTTTGAAAGAGTTGCATCTTTGAGTATCCTAACTTTGCAAAAAGTTTTGATTCATAAATTTGCTTGATGATTATTTGAAACAATTTCTATGAAGATATTGTGGGTTAGTGTAAATTCTGCACAGAAAAAATATGTTGTGTTGAGACTGTATATGTCGAAATAACTCAAAGTATCTTTCCAAAGGGAATAATAATTGACATAATAATTTCCAAGATTCTCATTTTGATTTTTCATAAATTGAACACTCAGTAATGTAGTTTTCGTAACAGTGGGACGAAGTGGTCGATACAACTTTATTGGATTAGTAAAAGTTTCCTGTATGCATTACACTAAACGTACAAACGTATTATAAATTTTGAAACATTCAAAATAAACTTTGTGTGATAAATTATGGAAATTCATAAATTTCAGTTATATGAAAATAAATACAACAATTTCTTGACGCTTTGAGTAGGATCTCTATTCGACATAATTCACCTGTTTGTTTTCTATAAAGTTTGTTGAAGATACAATTGGTTTTGATTTTTCTTACCTGATCATTTCAGAGTTTTATAGATTCATCTTTAATTTTTATAGAGCTACTTTTCAACGTATCTTTGTCACTCTTTTCAAAAAATCTACATTGTATAAGCCCTCTCTCTAATTTTTCCGTGGAAAGAAAGGACAATTCCCATCTATCTAAAATCAATACTTTACGTCATAATTGAAGAAATCCAAAATAATTTTCATTGACGGAAATGGCTTTTGGTACATAAATTTGAAATGGGCATATATGGCACCATTTCACGGTCGCCATAATCGTCCTACCAAGAGGACTGTTCACAATGTGGGGGATAAATTTTAGTCCACCGGTTCAGTAAAAGATCAACACCCGTTCGTCAACGAACTATTGTAAACATCGCCGCTCTCTGTGAAAGTCTGCCTTTCACATATCACAACTTGGCAAATTTTGCGTCGTGACTTTGGCCTGCACTCATAGAAAATTCAACTGACCCAGGAACTAAAGGTAAACGACCCGCTGACCAAGCATCTTCAGTTCAATCAGGATAGAGCCCAGCTCCCTTACCCTTTTTGCTGATTTTTGTCGAAGAAGGACAAATGAGTTCATAACTGAGGAGATGTTGGCAGTATGAAGTCCTCAGACATCAGTACCGCCCTTCACGAGGTACCCTTACCTGGCTGGGGTGGGATGGATGAAAAAGCTATTCGTCCGTTAACAGGGTACATGAAGGCCTCATTCGACAGAGTGTCAGGGCCTTCTATATCGGGAGGGGTCGTCTATAGCATAATCTATAGCTTCCCTAACTAAAGGATTTTCGTCAGTTTCCGCGCTATCAAAAACTCGCCGATTCCTCGACTGAATGGACAGCCGAATGGAAGGCAGCTGCAAATCTCTGCGGATGCCTTCATTCCGCACGAACCAAGGAGCATTCACAATCATCCTCATTAACTTGTTTTGTAATCTCTCCAAATTGGTGATATTGTATGTAGCCGGTTGCCCCCAGACGCCTGTTTTTTAAACCCATTATAGTTGTCAGACAGAACCCTGTACTCTAACCTTAAATGTTCTGTCGAACGCGATCAATTTGTGTAGACTTTCGTGCCCCATACCCGGTCGAAGTCCTTCGAGATATCTAGCAACACAATATGCACTTTTTTATTAGTATTCCGCTCATGGATGGTGTTTTCGACCAGCCTTAAAGCCTGTTACTCAGTGGATTGTTCTCTCCTGAAGCCAAATTTTTCGTCAGGCAGAACATTTCGGTCCTCAACTTCTTCGTTGAGCCTTTGAAGAACAACTCTTTCAGCCAGCTTCTCCGCCGACGAGAGTAGACTGATCGGGCGATAGTTCTGTGGGAGCAGCGGGTTCTGACCCTGTTTTGGGATCATGACGACGATCGCATGCTTCCACTGTTTATAATGTACATAAGGTTGTCGACGCAGTTGTCTGGGAGCCTCTTCAATAACTTGTTGGTTATTGAGTCGACCTCCGGAGCTTTTTTGGCCTTTGCGGCTCTGATGTAACCCTTCAATTCTTCCACAGAAGCTGGACGGATGTTATCATCGTCATCTTCCCTGAAGATACGGTGAACCCGGTCTTCCAACAGCATATCGCGGTCGATGTCGTCATCGTTGTCAACGTTAAGCTGAAACTGACGTTCAGGACAAATGGGCATAGTAACAAACAAAATTGTCGAATTTGGGACGATACCAATTCACATAAGATCAAAGAGCATCCCGAAAAAGTCAATGTTTGGTGTGGATTTTGGGCTGGCGGCGTTATCGGTCCATATTTCTTTGAGAACAACGTTGGCCAAGCTGTCACTGTCGATGGCGAGCACTATAGGTCGACTTAATGAAATACCCTATATGAGAAATATCCTCTGGAATTTCCACATTTCAAAATTGGCCATTCGTTAAATTGTTGAGTGGCTGTTGAACTTGTTGCGATGAAGATTTTTGCTGAAGCGAAGTCACGTTTCTTGATCCATTATTTGTTTGTGAGGTTCAGTATATGTGCTGGTTTATGATCTGATTTCAAACACAATTTTGTTTGCCAAGTAGTGTCTGCAATAAAACTAGGTTGTGTTGTTGGGGACTCGAAAGTTTGGAGGCCCCTTGAAAAATTTTTTATAAAAATTAGAATTTTCAACTTCCCTCTGAAAAAATTGAAAATTTTCAAAAAAGGGAAAGCGGTCGAAAATCGACGCGTTCAATAAACAGATAGTGTCGTTTAAAAATTTCCACTCAAGCGATTTTGTCAAATAATTTTCAAAATTTTGAGCTCAAAGAAGCAAGAAGTTGTTAAGGAAGACCTGCAGGATCAATTGTTTCTCGGATTTTTTTCACCCAGTTCATATATTTTAAACGAATCGTGATATCAAAGTGAATGGAGAAATGGTGTGGAGGGAATGAATCAAGCTTGCATACAGGAAGGTTTTGAGAGTCATCCAAATGCTGTATTTCATCACATAGTGTCTTAAACCTAGATGATAGGAATATATCTCTGTTTTTCCCTGTATAATTTGTATAAATCAGGCCTTATCAGGAAATCATTTCGATGTGAAGAAATATATAAAAATCGGGCTTAAAATATTCTATTACCATTTCAAGGTAGCCGTTTTTGATGCACCTGAGTGTATAACTAATGGTTCACAAGTGAAAATATAACTTGCACTAAATGTAGGTACTGGATTCAACCACAAAAAACCTAATCTCTCGACTGGAGACATAATCATTACAAGTCACAATCTACCTTCATAAGCCTGGACTAACCCTCTTGATTCCTCCGAAAGAGGTGTCTGTTAAAGACACGCTGCGAACTGTTAATAGTAGCTGCACATTCAACTAAATTTTATAAAATTATTCCTTTGGAAACGGCATTGCTAAGAAATAAATTAGACTGTATTTTCAAAGGAATGTTTTAAAATCTATTTATCTACAGTGCAAGTCTCATCTCTATGAAAAGTTATGTATTTAGATCATTATTTTCCATGTGATTTATAGAAACCACTAAAATATATTATAGAAACGTAATCAAAATTCCAATTAACACTTTCAAATCAAATACGAAACATAAAACTTTCTACTAGCTGGACCAATAACATTAACGATACAGTTTTATAGTCATCGGTTATTATTAATATTGCTTCATGAATAATCTGCCTTCCGAGCAGATGCTTTACCGTCGGAAAAGTAACCACTTTTCAAATAGCACGTTATTCACGCATAGAAAATCGTACCCATATAAAAAAAATTGTTTGATGACATTCAATGTCGGAATGGATAACAAGATTCACAAAAATAACCATTTCTCTCATTTCAACCAACTACTCTTTAAATGTGTTTATTTGGAGAAGTAAAGGCCATTCGCGGTAGGTACATTATTTATTAGAATGTAGTTGGCATTCACTGAAAATATTTTCAATGCAAATGATTTTACCACATTTTTATAAAACAAAAAAATCTTGGGACCAAATTGAAAAATTGTGTTTTCTTCGAAGAGTGTTTGTTGGCCATTACCACATTTAGATAGTCAACCATTATTTATTATTGCTTGTTTCAATTTATATTCTAATAAGCATGGTAAATCAATGGCAACTTGATAAATTCGTATCCGTGGGATTGAATGTTTTAATATATTCAAATATTCGTTTTTTGTTTTTCATGAACACCATTCATTTGGCTTATCTCCACTACTTTGAAAATATCTCCATTATATTTTCTATTAGTCTTACGCAGATATAGGTATTTACAGTTAAGATATTCACAAAGTAAGGAGTTTTATAATAGTTTCTGAAGTAAATGCCAAAAGATTTTCAATATATAATGAACTGTTGAGAAAGAAAGGTTTTCCTTTCAACAACATCCATATCGATTTCAACATGTTTTTATATATTGTTACTAGTACGCGTACTTTACAATTGTGATTTTATACTTAATTGTCAATTTAGTTTTATGTTTGTATGATTTTATATTTAAATAATATTATATGTCAAAACTGACAACTTTTTATATTTATACTTATATTTGTGATTTTATATTATCTCATGTGTTTTTAATTTCATATATTAAGTAGTTTATTCTCATATGCAAATCCCTTTTGTATACTTTAATATTCATCATATATTAATTATTTCCCTTTGGATATCCTTGTCACCACATACAAGCAACATCTGATGCTTCTGTGGTTTCTATGATGTTTATTCAACTGTATGTAGATATTACCTACTTTAGTTATTCATTTTTGTGATTTGAATCTGAATAAACATTATTATTATATTTTCATATTGGAAAATATGGGAATCTTTTGAAGACAGCAAATAATGTAAAGTTTACCTCTTTACAAATATTTGTAGATCATGCATAGAAGTTGGTTACTTTTTTCTTCCTTTACGAAGGAACCACCAAAACCTTTCCCTTCCCTTTTCAATTTAAATGATAACCTACCTGTATCAGGTATGTACAGATGAACTCTTCCGTTTTCAAAAATAATTTTGGTATCAACTCACCCATTACAGCAATCTTTTCAATTTTGAACTGGGAATTATAAACCAGGAATTATATAATTTATTCAGTTAGTGAGATCATATATTGGTTATACTCACTTAACACAGTGAATACCGTTCTATAAAGTTCATAGTCCAACTTCTCAAATTCGATTGAAAACCATGAATATTTGAGATTCGATTTGAGAAAATGAATAATATTTACAAATAATTTCACGCTGATCATTCAGTCAGGACTAAATCACCCTTTTTATCATTTAAAGCAGAGTATCATTATTCGAGTAAGTATTCTAACAACTTTACTCATTGAATAGAATATGCCGAGACAGTTTTTTGGACGACCCAGAACCAATCTGTTTCCGTTTTACCAACGTTTCCTTCATAAAGCGTCCGGCAAGAAAATCAAATCTACGATGACGATCGAAATAATTTACGATGCTACAGCGACGTTTTCGAAAGCAACATTATAAATGAAAATAATTTGTTTTTTTACAAAACAGTATTCATCACATCATTTATTTTCCGAGTCTTCTAATTTTCAGTTTTT
Source organism: Leptinotarsa defecta (assembly GCA_015342085.1). Classification (NCBI taxonomy): domain Eukaryota; kingdom Metazoa; phylum Arthropoda; class Insecta; order Coleoptera; family Chrysomelidae; genus Leptinotarsa; species Leptinotarsa defecta. Next base: position 4,249 of record WOGO01002994.1, on the reverse strand, counting down.
ATTCATCAGGAAAGCTTTATAGTTTGCCCCTTATTTGAAAAATTTCCAATTGATTGAATAGGTATCATTTCTGAGTACCATTTATTAATTTTCTGTTTTCTAGCAAATGTGAATGTGCGTATTTCTGAAGAAATTCACTTCTACTTACTACAAGTGTGCTTACAAAAGAGAAAACACTATTGCCAAACTTTTAACAAAACAATACGAGAACTTTGAAAATTGTTACTGAAATATTCAAGATTGATTTTGTATGTGGATTTTTTTTCACAGCAGATGTCTCTCATAACACTTGCACCAAGTTGTTCTACTCTGTTCTATGGTTCATTCAATATTGAGACATATATATCATTTGACTTGGTGTCATTGTTTTAACGTACCTAGCACATGTTCATCTACCTGTTTAAATTATTATTCTAAATATTTTTTAATGTTCTAATCACGATTTATGTATTCATGTAATGATTGTGCCACATTTAATAATCAAATTGTTTTATCTTAATGACATTTATTGTTTTTATAATTCTTACATTCATTTTGACACGGCCAACCTCATTAAAAGTAGGTCTTTTCTGCTTTTGAATTTCAATTTGTATTTTGTAGCTTTTTTCATCACTTAATTTAACAAAATAGAACATCACATCAGGCCCTGCGAAAGCTAATTAATAAGTTGCAGTGAAGTCGAATAATCTATGTTATTATTTTCATGTTATGCGCCTAAACTCAAAACCTTCATTAAAACAAATTTTTTTAAATAATTTTCAAATAACACAAAAATCTACTTATTCATTTTTATTGAACGAAAGTCATTTTTTGTGAAGGAAAAATCAGGTTTCTATCGACCTTTTTTTTTTAGTTTAACACGAAAAGTTACTGTGTAAATTGAAAGTATTTTTCACACAGAAACATGTTCTGTTCATTTTGTCGTATTCAATAATTTTGCCGATCAGAAAAAGAGCTAAGACATTATGAAATACTCATCTTAACTTTTCTGAGGTTAGACTCTGTCTCCATCTTCAGAAATGGACAAAATTCAATTTTATACACAGTTTTTTCTTTGTACATGTAGTACAAGGTGCTCTCTGATATCAGCTTTTTGGTCTTTCGCCACTATCCAAATTTTTCTTCAAGATGGATAGCCAAGTACGATCCATGATGAATTGTCGATGTTCATTCTCCCGCACTAAAAATTTGCCCTTTCTACACGTGTATGAAGTTCTCCATTATAATTTTCATATTTTTCAGATTGTGGAAGATGAAAGTTTACGCAAAGAAGGTAAATGAAAAATTCATTTTTATTTTTTGCCATGCAAGCCGGTGGAAAAGCAACTTGTGTCTTCTGGTCTTTTTAACAATATTAGTGCGTTTATCGCTGTAAAACTATATCAAAATTGATTATTTTAAAACAGTATGTAGACCTAATTATTTCAAGAAAAGAAATACCAAAATGTCTTCTCTTCAATTACTCAAATACCTAGTAGATATTTGAAACATCACAAGTCGTGACTCAAAGTAAGCATTCCGACTTTGAGTACGGTTTTCCTGATTTCTTTCATAACTTCTCTTGAAGAAGTTAGGTATTAAATATTTTTCAAATCTGTTTACATTATTCAATTGTACTAAGTTGGTTCTAGGACAGTGTGTTGAAGTCATCTATTTTTCTTGCATATTGAATTCAATACATAATTGAGTTTTTGAAAACGCCTCAAAATATTAATCTCACCTTTCAGGTTTTGCCATGAAAAATTTAATAAAAAGTCTCAATATATATGAAGTCTCAAATATATATGAAGAGAATTACCCAACGATTGCAGACCAAAGTAAAATAAGATCCAAGTTCATAGACAGCTTGGTTCACCAAATGCAAACATAAACATTAATGATTTCTCCTTGATTTGCTTAACCCGCTGTTGTTTATGGACATTGTGCACTTTCAACGAAACATATGACAAACTCAACAACAAATTCACAGCATATATCGCCTTCCTTCCTTGTGCGAACACTGCAAGCAAACGAAACGGATCCGAGAGAGAAGAGAAAACCCGAAAATTCTGCTAATTTTGGTGGGGCACGTTGCTCTGACGTCATAAAGCTAGTACCGCCTTTGCAGGGTTATGGGCGGGAGATAAATAAAATTTACGACGTGCTATTTAAGAGCTATCTGCCGGCAGTGTAACGAAGCATGCGGAGGCCATTACGAGTCTGCTATTGGCTAGGAAGCCAGCGCGACAAGCTCTCAATCCCGCAGTCGAGCACTAGCAAAGAACTAACCAAGAAGGAAAGATTTCAAGTACGTCGTTGATAGTCGGAATAATCGATTGAGAATCGCTTATCTGGTGAAAGTTTGGACTGTCGTTCGGTTTCTATGCCGTTTTACTCAGTGGAAGAGAGGGCGATAGCAATATAAACAGTTTGTAGGTTATGGTTTATGTTCTGTATGGGACATTTCGCGGGATATTTAAGATATTATAAGCGCTCAGGTTAAGCTCAGAATTTGCTTCGTAAAAAATATGTTATTGGGTGAATATTCTTCTATAGAGAGAGGGTGGATTCTGATGTTTTCCTTATTACTTACAGTCAGAATGGAAATTCATATTCTGTGTAATGAAATTATTTCGCGATTGAGAAGGGTGCGTGGATGAAATTGAGCGGTTTTGGATTATGTTTTGGGGAATAAAACACTTTCGACATAGAGGGAAAACACTTTAGCTTTTCGAAATTGTAATAGAATCATGGTTTCTATATATCAAACGATTCGTAAACTCAGATGCTGTAGTGAGAAAGCGGCCAGATCACTGGTTGCTTTTGTAACAGCAGTGGTGTAGGTAATGTTGAATTTTACCGGTGATTGAAAGCGTTGGCAAAATGATTCTGACGATCGGTGTTGATCCAGAATTAGCATTATTTTCATTTCGACAATTCATGGTATTCTTCAATTGAATGGGGAAATGTGATCTGAAAAAGAAAACAAGATCTTTCTGTTGATATATTCGTTGATATTGTGATTTTTCATTGGCGTAGACGAAAAATCTTCGTTTATACTTACCCCTGTAAGGAATGAATTTGTATATTACAGTAGATATGATCAGATATCTTAACCAAACATTCTTTTATTGAGTTTATTTCTTTGTATAAATACCAGATAAGATTAAATTTATCTACTTATTTTTAATGGATTTGACTTTTCGTAAGAAGCCTGACTTAGTTGTAAGATTCAGGTACTTTTTTATTCTACAGTGAAAAGGGTGTTTCAAATGTATACGTTATCGTTTATGATTTGTTCGCCGTTTTACATTTTAGGATATGACGTCTTGGTGGGTTGTGAAAGTTCATATTTTGTTCCACATATTTGTCAAAGGAAGAATTGGGATGAATTCCATTTTGAATTTTATTTATTGAATTCAAGAAATCACCAAGTGCCTTGTACTGGATGAATGAAGTGAATTTTATATAAAGGGTTTCACCACATAAAGGTGTATGGAAAGAATAAACGTGAAAAACAATTATAAACAAATATGTGTCCTATGCACTGGAGGCTACACTTCATTTTTTGTGAATATCAATAACTACGAGCTGTAGAAAAAATATAAATATGGATAAACAGAAAAGATCACAATCTTCCGATTTTGCGTCGCTCACAATAACTCGGGCTTTCGCAAACCACAACTTGGCGAATTTTGCGTCGTGACTTGAGCCTGTACCCGTATAAAGTTGAAATTCGCAAACTGCAAAGAAGATATTTTGAATTAGTATTCTTCAAGAGGAACTAATGTTTCTATGTTTCAAAGATATCGTACTTGGCATTCATTAGATTTTTATTGCTTTGAATTGTTTGCCTCTTGGCTGGATTGACACAAACATCCACACTGCCACCCATACTAGCTTCGTCAGTGACTTTATTCGGAATGAAACATTCTGAACATGACGGTATGTATTGTTTCAAAAATTTGAAAAAAATGTCTCGCTCTGACGGAGTTTGGACGCTTATTCAAAAACAGAATATAACCTCCACAGGTTAGGTCAGGAAGATTTTTAAATTGCCTACTGTTAATAAAAGTAATTTTCTATTTGGACAGAAAGTTGGACTGCGATGGAAGATCAAATTTGTAACATAATGTAGGTTTTTGTTAGTGCATCCATAGGTATAATAACACATCCAAAATACAAATCATGAAATTATAAAACAGTAACAGAAATTAATTGGCGCTCCGGGGCGATTTCATTGATTCCAGTGGCGCATTTGCTTTTTCAG
>WOGO01002993.1:0-14948 GCA_015342085.1 Leptinotarsa defecta | reverse complement strand
CAAATTCAGACACCTTTAGGAATTTACATTACATTCTATCCAATATAATTCGTAATTATTTGATAATATTGATCAGTTTCCATTTTTCTGGATTTAATAATCATTTCTAAGGGGATCTTAACAGTTATTTATAATAAAACTGTGTCTATAATAATTTTATTCACATTTTATTATAACCACCCCAATAACACCTAATTCCGACAGTAGGAGAAAAGTTTGTTTCAAAATCAGACAGGTCAGTGAACCTAATTCAGACGGTGACCCTAAGTCAGACATTTGAGGAACATTATTCCGACAGAAAACAAGAACTACCCATAATTGAAAGTTTAATACAGAAATAACATAAACGCATTCCAACATCATATATGGTACTTTATTTCTTCAACTGCATAAAATCCTCTTTTGGTAATTTCAACAGGAGGCTCAATCTTTTTGACAATTTCATGATGATCATACCAAATTTCATCTTTGGTATTTGGCCACTTCCACCATCCACCAGCCTTAGCCATTGAATTAGCCAACCATTTTTCATTGTTTTTATTCGTGATTTGTGCCGGATAATAATCATCAAAATAGTTGACAATTACAAAATCACCAATTTTTATTTCATCATCTATTGAGGGTCCCGCTTCTGTATTACCTACAATAGTTCTTATATAGTAAAACTATGCGACTTAAATACTTCAAGAAAATGATTTCTCACCTTCGTTGGCAATTCGACCACTTCCCGTTTCTTCGTGACCCTGAGATAAGTCTTCTTTACTATCTGTCCTCTTTTCTTCTTCTGATGTGTTCTTTCCTTTAGTTTGTCGTATTGATTTTTCTCTGGGTTTCTTTATTTTTTCCTGGCGCAATTTTTTGTTTTCTTCTCTTTTTCTCTTTCTATCCTCTTTTTCTTGAATTGATTTTTTCTGCTCGTCCTCTTTCTTCAAGAAATATTCTCTCCAAGCATCGGAGGTACCTACAGAAGGAACTTTAACCCTAATGTTCCTCTTAATTACTTTTTTAGTTGGTTCAGGCCAGAATAAAGAGTTTTTGAATGGAGATGGTATAACCACTCCTGGCAGTACTCGAGAATGTTTAGTATTACTGCGACTATCTCCAATTTCTGCTTCATTGACTAATTCCCCTCTTGATTGTTTGCCTTCAACGTTATCGGTTCGTTTTTCTGGGGTCATTTCAATATTTTGCAGTATTCCTTCTATACTCTTTCCTGACATACTAGTTTCTCTATTTCCACCATTTTCTTCCTCAACTATTTCGTCAATGCTTTTCTCCTTTTCTGGTATGTTTTCTTTATCAGGTTCTTCTTTGGAACCTTTAATAACGTTTACTGCGGTTTCAATACTTTCAAGTGTAGGTTCTATTTCAAAAATGTCTGCAGGTACGGCATCATCAGCTTCAAATTGAACTAAATTCTCCCATCCATCTTCTAGAACTAGGCCTTCTTGTATCTCTATTATAATGTTTGGTTGTTTCTCTTTTTCTTTGAATAATCCCGATTTTTTGTACATTTTGTACCAAATGTCATATAAACTCTTATCTTCAATATTACCTGTCCAATCTGCACCCATCAACTGATAGCATTTATTCAGAAAATCTGGCTGAACATAAGATTCAAGATATCGCAAATGACTCTCTATTTCAGTATTTACTGCTTCTTTTGTTTTGTCTAATTCATTATCATCTTGAGTAAGAAGTTTGTGATAATCAATATTATCAGCATTGAAAGGAAAAAGACCACATACTCTGAAAGAATTTTTGAAAATATTTTCCAAATTTGTAACCGATTTCAGGGCATTTTGAAGAACAGGAGCAAAGGTATCTTTACTCAAATGTTTATAATTATTTTGTGTTTTGAAATTTTGAACTTCACTTTTCCATTTCATTTTTAAAGTTTTGAACAATCCCACATCCAATGGTTGTAGTATATGTGTAGAATTCGGTAACAGGCTTATCACGATTATTTGCTTTTCTCTGCAAAATTCTGTCAAAGGAAAGGTAACATGTGATTTATGCCCATCCAAGTATAATACTACTGGAAACTGGATGCTTTTTGATAAAAGCCATGGATAAAAAATGTTGGTTATAAATTCGAAAAAAGATTCGGAGGTCATCCATCCACTGGTTGACTTACCAATACCCCAACCTTTGGGCACTTGTGACACAACATGCTTTGGTATTCTTTCGTATGCGTACATCATCATGGGTGGAGCTAGCTGGCCAGCAGCATTACCAGTCACAAGGACAGTTAGACATTCCTTGTCATCACCAGATCTATCATGAAGTGACTTACTTCCTTTCTTAGCAAGTACCTTACGGCCTTTTGGCGACAAAAAAAAAGCAGATTCATCCGTGTTGAATATTCGTTTTGGGTCATTTATAATAATTCCAGATGAAATAAAGTAATCTTCTATTTCCTTATGCCACTTTCTGATTTTATTTTCAGTAACGACTGCTCGAGATGCGCATAAGTTTTGTGCTATTCGTTCACTAATTTCAGGGTGCCTTTTGGTAAATAAATCGAACCATCGGCGACCTGGTCTTCCATCTGTGAAATTGTTAGAACGCTTCAATTTTGTTACCAGAAGAGTGACGCTGTCGAGCAATTGATCTTTGGTTACGGGAAAACCCATACGCCCCATATTAATGATCCACTGTTTCAACAGGTTTTCTTCATTCACAGTTAGAACTGAAGGTGCTCCGCTACGACAGTCTTCAGGATAAATGCCCCGGATCTTTCCAATTAGCGTAGTTCTTGGGACATTATATTGTTTGGCTGCAGCTGAACAAGGTGTGCCATTTTTTATGGAATCCAAAGCACGTCTTAAATCGTCTTTGCTATATTTAAGGTTTTTTTTTGTTGACATTCTGCAATCAAAGCAAAAACAATGATAAAGATTATATCTTTACTTGAAAATAATGGAGGATACTCGTTTAAATAAACCGAACATAATTCAGACAGTTGAAGTTCCGAACTCCGACACCTGTGTCGGAATTTGGATACGATTTCTGAAAAGAACTTTGCTATACAAAACGGTATATACATATGTTATTCCATAGGAATAGAAAGAAACAGAACCATATCTACCAAATATCAGATGTACCCATTTCCGACACCCATTGTCTGAATTGGGAAACAAACGAATTTACTTGTACCTAATTCCGACACTATTTAAATTTATGAATTCGTTAATTATACTAACATTAAACCCTATTTATATTAAAATTTGAAGACTTTATATTCAACCGCATGAAGTTTATTCACATTTACTCATTTAGTGATGACTTGTGGCTGAGAAACTTATAGTCGAAATCTGCTTACCTTATTAGAAATACTTTACCAATGAGCACAACACACAACTTTCAGTCACCATCCAACTTTAAGGTTACGTCCCGACCGTGACAGTGTCGGTAAGGTAGAAACCGAATTTTGACCTAATCAATTATTGTTGGGTTTCATCGTCAGATGTCTTAATATGTATCTATATTTTGTAAATTTCTTATTTCAGTCGTATAAAGAGGAATGTGTCGGAATTTGAACAGTGTCTGAATTTGGGTCTCCTACCTTATGCATTGAATACTCATATTACAATTATTTCAAAAAATTTTTTGTCATGCAATCAAAGATAGATTTGAATAGAGACATGTCAGAACGTACTGATCCAGAATCCAGGAAAACAAAATAGAAAACGACAACGGTAGATAGTAGTATTGGTTTTTTTCAAGATTTATTTATACTGCAAAAATAAACTGAAATTCATACGTGGAATTTAAAATTCAATACAGATAGTAGATTAAAAACGCGAACGAAGGTAGTTTCTTGGAAAGAGATTTGATACGATATCAATAACTGACTGAGCTGAATCAAAATGTTCACATGCGAATATGTTCTGAATCGATTCACAAAACATTTATAGTGGCCAAATGACGGAGTTTTACCGACAGATTGGTGTATGCCCCTACAGTGATAGTCGTAAGCCATACACTGTACATCTGTCATGTTTTAATAACTTCATCATCTGGATCTTGATCAGTTTATGTTTCGGGTTCATCATCTGAATCAAGAAAAGTAGGATCAGGTTTCAAATCTTCTACATGCCAATTACCAAGATCAGTACCATCATCATTTTTAAGGAAATAGATCAGAGGGGAAAGAACTTTATCAACAATGCAAGGGATAAATTTTGGAGTTGATTTCGCATAAAATGAGTTTCCTGCTCTAGATAAACATAGTTTTTCTTCAAAACTTCGTCTCCAAGTTTGTACTTGGTTTCCCTTTTTCTGAGATTGTGAACCTCAGCATTTTGATTGTAGGCTTTTTGAATTCGCTGACAAACTTTGTTGAAAATTTCTGGCAATTGAATCATCAATCCTAGATTTTTTTCAGTGATAGTGACTATGTTATTAGAGTTGTCGGCAATTTTGCCGTAATAATTGCCTGAGATCGGTACATTTCTCTCAAAAGTTAAGAATGCCACTGAATAACTAGTGTCATCGCTTTTTGCGGTACGTATTGCCTGTGCAATTTTGTGAATTAAGTGATCCCATGTTATGTGATTATTTTTGATGTATGATCCTATTGCAGTCACAATAACTTCATTTTTCCTTTCAGTGGCATTAATCGGGGAATGATATCTGGCTGTATACCAAATCGTTTGAACTTTGCATTCAGACATGAAAGATTTGGACTCTTTACTAGTGAAAACTGATCCATTATCACAAGCAAAAATTTGAGGTAGACCAAAAATGAGAAAACTTGATTCTCTATGAACTTGATGATGGCCCTAGACGTGGGATTAGGTAAAGGATATACTGAAACAAATTTTGTGAACCAGTCTACTGCCACTGAAACATACTGATTTCCAGTTTTGGATCATCAGATGAAGTATTAAAAACAATTTATTGGAAAATTTTGGAGGATAAGAATTAGTTAATGAAATATTGAATGATTGTTTTAAATTTTTTTCCAGCAATGTAGCGTGAGACATTTTTTCTATTCCATTTCCAAACCTGGAATTGAATTGATATATCTGCCTGAATCAGTGGGTTTAGTAAAATAATCTAATATAACAGAGTTATTATCTTTCCTGATTAAAAAATATCTAAAAATGATACTGTATTGTTTTCTTTCTCTATGGTGAATTGAATAAATGGATTGTGATCGTTAAAAATGGTTTTTATATCATCAAATTTGTCAAAAGGTACAGCACATGTTATATAATCCACAATTTTTTTTAAAAAAACGAACCTTGAATGATAGTTTTGGAATACATTCATATAATGAATCATCCATCACATACTGGGCCAGAATAGGTGAAAAAGTTGATCCCATTGGAGTACCAAGTGTTTGTTTATGATATTCGTTATACTAACACCAAAATTCTCCATTTCGAACCAGATTCAAATAAATGGCAATTTCTGGAAATGACTGAAATTGAAATTAAAGAAAACAATATCAACAAAAAGACAGACATCGACAACCTCGGCAAAATTTATTCATTTTTACTAACAAAAAATAAAAAACCTGAATACATCCTGTAATATTTACACAATATAAATCACAATGAAGAAAAGAGAATTGAAACTTTCTATGTTTTTCACAACTTTGTTTTTTACCATAGAAAGTTTCAATTCTGTTTTCTTCATTACGATTTTCTACCACGTAGTAACGGCTACATCCTTCAATTTATTAATATAAATCACCATGTTAAACGACATTAAAAAATTAGAAAAAGTATTTCACACTATTCAATGTCAAAAAGTTTTCATTTTCTTGTTGAAGACTTCTTTCAGAATTGAAATTTCCAAATCAAATATCCTCACATAGCACAGGTATGCTGTTTTATTTGCTACTAGTTGTTGCCCGCGGTAGAATTTGGTAGTTGTAGTACTAATTAGTACCATGTTGCTGTATCGCTGCTGTTCCAATGTTTTGACAGAATCAGAATCAACGAACTTAGGCGTGCGCAGCATTATAGAACAGTGCTTTCAAACATCCATTTTTAAATATTAGATTATGGATGGCCAGATGGCCGTGTCGATTAGACACGGCCATCCGTCCACTGACATGATGATGACTTCTCATTGATATAAAGAAGATTATTGAATCAATTCACTAAAAATCGTTATTTGTTTTAAAATTATGGATTGCCGATTAAAGCTATGTGGTTGAAGAATAAAGAGAGAGACAACCAACAATTGACACTGACAGCTGTCAAGGTGAGTTCCTTTGTCTATGTTAAAACTATAGAACAAATGAGAACTATTATGATGCAAGTGTTATCAGGGACATCTGATGTTATTTATATAAACAAATCAATTAGAAAACGCTATATCGATTGCATCGAATTGAAATTAGTTATTTGACAAAACTTACCAAAGAAGTGGTGTTATTTTAAATTGAAATCCTGCCATAGGGAGGTTGGAACTTTGTTTCGAAATATTGAAAAATGTCATGAATTATATTAACGAAAATGCTGCATTATTTCTGGATGAATTATAGTCCATTTTATGACCTGCCTTGAATAATATGATAACTGAGAGCACATCTCTCAGGATATAATCTAATGAGTGATTTTTTTGCTGGTATCTTTTTGGCAACACTATTTTTGACAGATCACGCGTGAATCGTGTCTTGTGTCATTGTCAAACTTATTCAGTTTGGTCTATAATCTAAACATGAATGAATCGACTTAAGAATGAATAACGCTTGCAAATTATTGAATTTTATTATCAAAATTCATGCTAGGTGAGGAAAGTGCATCGTGCACTTCTTCTAATCTATGGGCAGTTTCGTCGGCCTACTGAGGGAGCTATTCGGAAGCTTGTGATAAAATTTCGAAACCAGTTCACATTATTGAACATCAAACCACCAACACGCATACGTAGTGATGACCGTGAAATGTCGATTCGCCGCTATTCGCAGCAATTGTGCCTCTGTTACTCCACTAAGTGGAAAATTTTGCGAAAGGATTTGGGTGTAAAACGTTATGGTGCAGATGGTGCAAGAATTGAAGCTACACGACCTCCCACAACGTCTAACATTTGGTGAATGGGCGCTGGCAAAGTTGGGGGAAGATCCACATTTTTATTGAAAAATTGTTTTCAGCGACATGGCTCATTTCTGGTTGGATGTGGACTAGCCACAAGCATTGCAAGATCTAGCGATGCATCCCGAAAAAGTCAATGTTTGGTGTGGATTATGGGTCGGTGGCATCATCGGGCCGTACTCATTCAAAGACGACAATAAGGTGCATAACTGACCTAAAAACTTTCCAGTCGTGAACGAAAAGTGCACTTGGATCATTGCTATCCATCAGAAAATTGAAAGGTAGTTGATGTCCCAAAGTAAAAAAAAAACAGAAATACTGAAAAAGTTGTAGAACAATAGAATACTAATCATTACCCGATACTCATTTTGAGTATGTGAATGGAAAAATATTAGAAATTTTTTTTCTGAAATTGTCAAAACAGCTCTTTCTTTTTGACCTCAACTTAATCATAACACAAGACACTGATGTTGTACAATTTGAACTTCTGACATTCAAATATTATTAATTATTTTAAAGATTCATTTATCATTCCATCTTGTCTTCTCATTTGAAAAGATGAGATAGTTGTTATGTTTCAGGGTTTTTTGAAAAATTTTCTACGAATATTCTATGAGGATTTCCAATAATCTGTATGCGACAAAATAACCAACACAAATGTGAAAATATTTCTATTAAAAGGTTTCAGTTTAATTTTTTGTGTGCATATTCTGATGAAAACATCAGCAAAACGATGATTTTGTTTTTTTTTTTAATTTTCAATTGTTTCGGTGAAAATGGATGGATCGCTTTGATACTGAGGTTTTCATCAGATATTGCGGAAAATGAAGATTTTCACTGTAATAAATTTATAGTTTTCCGAAAATATACTTACTGAAGAGAGAAAACTTTTTATCTTCTATGATATCAATTTCTCCAACGATCTCATCAATGAAACGAGGTGAATATCTACCCGCTTCCCGTTTTTTTTAATTTTTTCAAATTTTTTTTGTTGTTTTGAGAATCAATTCCTATACCTCTAAAAATCACCCGCTAGTATCACTTTTATGTGACCTGTAAGTAGCATCAACGTCTGACCAATGTATTCACTACTACAACTCAAACATGGAATGGAATAGAATAATCGAGATCGAAATTTTATAGGAGTTTTTTACTTAAAATTTAAAAACTATTCATTGATGGTTAATATGGTTTTGAAAGCTATGTTTACATTCAAATTTATGAAAATTCTGCATTACTTTGGTGTCATATCGTTGATGTTTGTTTAAGAAGAGCAAAGTATAGGAACTGAAGGTGGATCAGCCCTAATTTTCATATTGTCAGACTGTTCCAGATTTCTATGCAAATGGTTGTTATTATTGATTTGAATGTCAATGGTTGACGTACTAAATAAGATCTTTTTTTTTAAGTGGAGGATCTGGGTAAGAGTTATTGTTAAATAATCGAAAATGTATATTTAACCCTGCGTCCGACACGTGGGGTGTGACATACCCCTGCCGTAGAAAGTTCCATATAACTTTTCGAAATTGGTACCCCAGCGTCGGATATATTTAGTAGCTTCCGCATATAGTCTCCACTCTCATATTCACATCACATATCAGTTGTCGTTTGACGTATGTATGAATCAGACCTATTATAAACCGACTGGGGTGCACGAAACCCCACATGTCTCTATACGTTCCAAAATTGTGCGCATTCAAAGAAAACCAAATCGAGTAGTTTTTCAAATTATTCGATAAAAATAGGTGATTCTGAGTGAGAGATGGCTCGTCTTCAGTCCTTATGGGATGAAATAGGAAGTGATGATGAAACTGACGAATCTGATGGTGATAAAACGAGCGATAATGTTAGCATCGTTAGTAACTATCAAGATTTCGAAGATCAAAGGCGAAACTGTGGAACCTCTATCCAAAAGACTCAAACGAAATGGTCAAGGAAGTTCTCGAAATTGCTATCGTGCCCGTGATCGAAATACAAAATACATTTGTAACAAATGCAATGTATTCATATGTCTGGACCATGCAGAAATATACTGCAAATATTGCGTAGAAATGGCAAACGTTGATGACCTGTAATTTTTTATGATTTTCAATGATTTTTTTCTTTAATTTCCATTTTATGATGTTTTATTATCTGTTTGAAACAGCAATTTGATATGTATTTAGTAGTTTTACGTGCAAAATACTTCTTCGAGTAAATCTATATATTTTTTTCCATTAAAAGGACCCAATGTTTTGGTCAAGTCGGAATATAAAGATTTATTGCTCGTTTTGGTAAATCAAAAATTATTTTATTGCAAAAAGAGATATTACAGTATAGAATTCTCATAACAACTATGTTGCAATTCAAAAAATGTTAATATTAATAGAAAAATCATATTGGGGTCACACACACCCCATGTGTCACAAATGTTACAAAAGTCCACATGTCGGACGCAGGGTTAAATTATTCAATAGAAAAGATGGATCGGAAATCTGTAGAATGAAGTTCTCCATTCGCTTGACCAAGTTAATTTTGATTGATTGCTTATGAAATGACCAATAGTTCAGGAATAGGCTTGCGATACGAATCTATTAGTGGAGTTTTATCTGGTTTTCTGATTAACTTAATGTCACGGAATGGAACCCATTGTTCGTTATTTTCAGTTTCGATGGTAAACTGTAGTATGTATGTATCATAACTATTGAGATATTTCATTTCACGGAAGGGAAATGATAATGTCATCGACATATTTTAATGAAGAAAATTGAAGGGAAGTAACTATGAGACCAGATTGAGCATGTTCATCCATGACATATGCTGTCAAAATGGAGCTAATCTTACCTCCCATTTGAGTACAAAAATGTGTTAATTAATTTAATCATCAAATGAGAAATATGTATTGTTACAAAGAAAAGTTATGAGTTGAAGTAATTCATCTTTATGAATGCCACATAACTGAGTAATACGTTCCCACTTTATATCAATAGATCTGTGACAAGCATCTAAACAGACATGGCTGTAAAGAGATATCACATCTAAGCTAGCAATCACATAATAATTGGATGAATTCATTCTATTGAATGCAGAGGAAACATCAAAAGGATCTTTATTAAAATATTGGTTGTCAATTTCATAGCCTTTTTTCAAAATGTCAGTTAGAAATGGTGCAAGTGGGAGGAACAATTGTAGCAATGATGGGGTCTCACCGACATGTATGTATTTCCGGAAGAGCATAAAATTTGTACTGAATCCCAGTATAATGAATGACACGTTATTTTGTGAGTTCGTCAGTCTGATTGACTTCAAATAATTTTTTGAATCAATTATTGAAATTACGTCGTAATTTTACTTGTAATATTGGATCTTTACTCACTTGTGAGTACTAATCTCATTTTTAAATAAGGTTGGAAGAAAGGGTAATATATTAGTCACGGAAGAGTATCACAATGAAATTGTCTTTATCAGATTCAGTTACAATGAGATTTGGAAACCTTTGGTTCTGATGAAAAGGTGTTCAAAAAAATTAATATTTTGGTTACTGGAAATGGTGATTTTAGTAATAATATTGGTAGAACACGCTAGTATGGACTTTTTTTCATTGTCATTTGTGATGGTAGATGTGATGTAGTCCACTTCAGCTGAAACGTTTTTTATGGAAAATATTCCATCAACGATGCAATGCTAAATTTGAGGCCTTAAGCCAAAAAGTTTGAAATATCCTCGAGGATACCAGTGTCTGAAGGAGTTTTCATCTTCTGACTTGGTGTATAGTTTCAATTCATTGGCTGCAGATGAGAGTTTGTTAAATTAATTTAAATTCTTTAATCTAATTTCGTGAAACATTTTGTTATATGACATTTGTTGCCTTACAGATAATTCTAAGAATGAATCGAAGAGGTTTTTTTTGTATTAAAGCGTATAATTTTTAAAATTCTTGCAAAGCACTTTCGACTTTCGTCATCATCAGTGCTTACCTGAAAGTGAGTGATCTAATTGAAAATGAAGTATAGTGAAAATTGAAGTTGCAAAAATTATTTTTAAATTTTTTAAGGTTAAAAAAATTTTGGAAATTGTTTGAGATTACTTACTTGTCAGGCAACAGGAAGTAGTGAAATAAGTACATGGCACATTTGTAATATATGAATTATATAAAACAAAATAGGCTTGAAGCCAAAAAAATACATTTTCGGTTTGAGGCCATGTGGTTTAGTCAAAGTATTATATGAAGGACAGCTTGAGACAGGATGTGTCAAGTGTCATGTTAAAATAATGATATCAACTTGAGGAGTGATCCATTATGGATTAAAAATGATTATGTTATGAAGAAGCCAATATAGAATTTGATCAATCAATAATTCATAATCCTTTTATGAAGGGGAAGGAAATCTTAGTTTAAGTTTATTCAAACAATGGTCATTATTGAAAAGGTCTTTGGAAATATCCAACTCTTCAAACAAGTCAAGTCTAAGGAATTTTTTTTATCTATTTTATGTAATATTTTGGAATTTTCATTGGGGCTGAAATTATGATTGTGAAATTTTAAGTGGTGGCCAAAAGCAGATTTGTCAGGTTTTTTTTGAATGTTCATTGATACGAGTAAAAAGAGGTCTACAGGTTCTACCAATGTAAGATGTCGAACAATCAGAGAAGTCAAGCTTGTAGACTCCACTTCCGTGTAGTTTGTTGATTTCATTTTTGGAATTTACTAAAAAGTTACTTAAGTTATTTTGAGATTTGAAGGAAATTTTTGTGCCAGGTATGGTATTTTCTGTAAATTTGGAAATAACAGTACACATATTTTGATCAAAATGAGGTAAGGAAAAATATTTCACAGAAGGTGAATTGAAAAGGTGGTAGAGTTGAAGGCCAATCTTCTATCTGACCTGTGTTTAAATTTACTGATTAATTTGTGAATAATGGATGGTTGCTAACCATTGTTGACAGCAATCTGTTTCAATGTATTCAATTCTAAATCAAAATTGGAGGGTGATAAAGGAATGTTCAACAAATTGTTAACATAACAATTGAAGGCAGCCATTTCATGTTGCATGAGATGAAATGAATTGCAAGGGATGACATGGTCAGTTTGAGTTGGTTTTCTGTAAATGGAAAAATCTAGTTCGTTGTTAATTTTTGTTATAGTAAGATCTGAAAAGTTTAATTAATTATCTTTTTCTATTTCAAATGTGAATTTAATTTTTGGATGTAAGTTATTTAAGGAGTCAAGGATATCATTTGTCAAATCAGAGTTACCTACCATCTATGAATACCAGGCAGTCATCTACATATCTGTGCCAGCTGATAATCTTATCAATTTCATTGATGATGAAGGAATTTTCTAAATTTTCCATGAGAATGTCGGCTAGGAAAGGTGAAAGAGGAAAACCCATTGCTAGGCCTTCAGGTTGACTGTAAAATTCATTATTAGAAACAAAAAAATCTTGGAAAATGCAAAACTTAAGTGAAGTTAATGTATCTATTTCAGTATATTCAGATGTTAAGTGTTGAGAAAGCAAGTTGGAAACTAACGGTAGGGTTTCAGATTTAGGAATGGATGTGAACTGTTGCTTCCATCAAAAAATATCATGAGGGTGTTAGAATTAGGTTGAAAGTTTTTAATTTTATTGAATAAATCTGAAGTGTTCCTTACCGAATTTGCAGGTTTGTAGTTGGTTAAATTTTTTATCACTTGTAAGACAGAATAGAGACAGGATTATTATAAAAGCTTACCACTGGTCTGATTGAAGTACCATCTTCGTCTATCTTCGAGACACCGTATAATCTTGGAATTTGTGGATTGCTACGGATTAAATTGAAAGTTTTATTGAATTCAAAGGAAAGGTTCTCACAACCTTCGAGCTTCGAGTTTTTGGGATAATTTTGTTAAGAGGATTTGAATTTGAAGAAGTGAAATTGTTGGAGTTCAAATAGCCTTCAACTTTTCTAACATAGTCAGTTTTATCAAGAATTACAAGGCAATTGTCTTTGTTTGCTTCAGTTAATATGAAATTATGATTTGATTTTTTTTTAAGTAATTTATGCAAAGAAATATTCAAATTCCTATGACTGGACTCATTCAAGTATCGAGGAGTGTCCTTGAGAGAACGTTGATATTTGGTAATAGTAAACTGACAGAAATTTTTGATTTTCTGTTCAATTTTATTATTTTTGGATAGATTGTCAATCGAAACATCTAATTCAATGGAAAAAGAAGTGAGTTCTTTCTCAGACCGGTCTGAATTCAAGGAGAATTTGAGACCTAAAGATAGAAGAGCTATCTCGTCATCATTGAAAGAAGCATTTGAAAAATTCCTAATACGTTCGTGAAATTTAAATTCAGAAAACTTTTCTACTGAAGGTTGAGAGTTAAGTTGGTTCCTAGTGAAAATGAGAGAGTTATGCTTCTTGCTTACTTTTTTGAATTTAAGATTACTTTGACAAGCCACTTGGTCTGCAATATCATTGAATAAATTTTGTAACAATGGAGAATTATTGGGGGTAAGATTGTTATAACAAATTTTCAAGTCCACATTAGTACGATCTAGTTTGGCATAGTGTTTGCAAACATCACTTTCGATTACTTTTCCATCAGTGGAGTGTTTCAAGTGAGATGGTATATTGGTTAGCATTGTGGTTCTGGCAAACTTCGGAATGACGTACGTCATCTCTCAAACAATTATTTGAAAACCATATGTTATTTTGTAATAGACTTCTTCGAATTGACAACTTCCTATAAAAATCAGCTGGGGCTACCATACTGTAGATCAATAAACAGATTTGGAAAAGCTGAATACACTTATTTGAATGAATGAATCGAAGAGGTTTTTTTGTATTGAAGTGTATAATTTTTAAAATTCTTGCAGAGCGCTTTCGACTTTCGTCTTCATCAGTGCTCACCTGAAAGTAAGTGATCTAATTAAAAAGGAAGTTTAGTGAAAATTGAAGTTGCAAAATTGTTTTTTAAATTTTTTTGTTTGAAAAATTTAGAAAATTGTTTGAGATTACTTACAACCTGAAGGCTGTAAAATTTGTTTTTTTATCCTTGGACTCTGTGAAGTACTAACTTCACATCAAATTATTATTTTTTTTTGATTAGTAGGCTATGTCCGAAAGAAAACATGAATTCGGCCTTTTGCACGAATTTTAAGAGTTCGCAGCTTTTGTTTTTCTTTTCTAGGAGGTTACGAAGTTGGAGTTTTGAAGGAAAACTCGACTTTGTAAATGAAATATTATATTGAATAATAAAAAAATAAAAACCTAGAAACAACAAAACAACAGAAAAATGTAATAATAAGAATCGGTGGATGATAAACAAAACAAAGGAAAACAAACTAAATTTCTGGTATGCAAGACACTAAACAATTGAAAAAACTAAACCATGTACTGAAGGTACTAATAGTTTTTACGTCCTAACGTCAACATTTATTTTTGCGTGCCTTCGCCGACTATGCTATCGTATACGGAGAGTGATTGTAATACTCAGCTCGACCAGCCTATGACATTTTAATACTGGCTTGAAACTTTAAAAGAATCAAAACAAACGAAAAACATTTGCGCCACTCTGTATACTACTTTTTGGCTAACTCCTTCCCAAAATTCATACAAATGTTATTCAGACAAGTACATAAATCTCATCGACGACTATTTTCCAAATTTTTCCTCGGCTAATCCAAAGGTTTCGATCTCGAGTGAACGTAGTAATCCGTTATTCAATGTCGTGGAAAAAACCTCACTTCACGAAGATAATTCACTCGCTTTACCGGCCACGGCAGACAAAATTATCATTCGGAAATTTCACTATAAATCTGCCAGATAAACGCTCATACTCTCAGATCAACATTTCATTATTTCCCTAATAAACCCCTATAAATTGCGCTATTTCTCCAATCTTTAAAACATTACTTATTATCGCTC
>WOGO01002992.1:0-14948 GCA_015342085.1 Leptinotarsa defecta | reverse complement strand
TTTCTATGTTTTTACCACTTTTATTTGTAACTAACGTTACTGCAGTTTCGTCCTATAAGGACATTTTCAAATTTATACACTGAACTAATGTACAAGTTTGAAAATTTCCTTATAAGACAAAACAACAGTCACGTTAGCTATAAATACAATAAACTAATGTACAAGTTTCATGTATAAGTTTAAAAATTTCCTTATAGGACGAAACTGCAGTCACGTTAGCTACAAAAAAAGTAGTAAAAATCATAGAAAGTTTCAATTATCTTTTTTTAAGTAAATTCAGACTCATCAGGAAAAAGTACTTTACGTCAATGCCTTTAACCGCCAACGTCTGTGTGTTCAAGCTAACTGCATTTTTTCTCTTTTGTGGCTTGCTGTAAGTCTCAATCTACTTTCCTGAAGTCGATTTCGCACAGTCTGGTAGGAAATTTGGGTCCCCGTTGCTCGACTAAGCTCTTTTCCAGTCCTGTTTTGGTATGTTAACTTATGAATGTTTATCTATAATTATGCAAAGCCAAGAGACAAAACCAACCTCTTTTGTTTCTTATGAAAGTTGTCCACTACCAAAGATCACATTATTATATTTATCATAAAAATAATTTATTTACACGACAAAGTACTGATCCGCCGACCCAAATTTACACGAATATAATCGTCTTATTTCAACTCATTTACACAAAACATTACTGAACAATACTTTCTCCTCTTGAATAATTTTGTCTATCGGTGAAAACCGTATGAAAATTCATTCGATAGTTTTTGAGTCTATTGCATTTAGACAGACAGACAGATATAACGTTGGGATTTTGTTTCATAATATATAGTGATTTATTTATTCCGTTCCCTTATTGTGACTAGCAAATTTTCATTGACATTGAAATATCTATGGATGTGTTGAAAAAGCTGCTTGGTTTTCCAAATTTCGCCTGATCACAATAAGTTGCTTTGCTGGATCATGATCTAAGGATCATGTCTAATTATAAAAGTATGCTTGTCTTGCGTCTTAAACCTTGAAGATGAAAACACAAAGGGAAGGTGTCAATTGTTATGTAGGTATAATATAGGTTTATAATTTTTTCCGATCCTTTAAATTTCACCAACTTTATTTTATGTTAAAATGAACACGCGAGAACAAGACGTCCATGTACCAGTCATGTACCATAAACCACTGTTTGTTTCAAGAAGTAGCAAGTACGCGTACACCATTCGAAGTCTCATCAGTATGCGAATATACAATGCGTGTGTGACATTCGAAAAGATCGAAGAATGAAAGGTATCAGGAACAAAATTCTCGGAGACTACAAGAGGCGCGTGTTTGATATATATACGGAACGATATCTGCACGGGTACTTATACGTTCGATATTCAATAATAATTCAAAAGCGACCGAACGGTTGCGCAAGGCCGCCCGAGAAGAAATACGTGCGGATGCCGACTGAAAAGGTGCAATTGTCTCCGATTAATATTTACATAAACGATCGCTTTAACTGAAATCCGCATGCTTCTGAGTTTTCAAATGTTAACACAATAATCGGTAATGTGTGGTCGGGAGAGAAGAAAAAGACTCCAGGGTCGAACAGGAAATGAAATGAGGGGTTCCCCAGGTGGCAGCAAGTCTTTATAAAGTACGAGAAAACAAAACTTTAGTTTGTCAGAAGTAGACGCTTTACTCTCCTAAATATCCACAAGATAATGAAATTGTACTATATTTGGAAGAAATAGTTTGAAAAATTGTTCGAAATAACTCGATTGAAAATAATTCATGAACTCGAAAACATCGATGCTGTTTAAAAGTACAACTAAAACCGAAACAAAGGCCACTGAATCGGACCAAATCTCAGAACACGTTATAAGACTGTGGAATCGCGGTTTCAAATGTGTTAGGTTAATTACAACAAGTGATTGTTGTTATTCTCCTATCTAAAATATGGAACTGACTGAAACCGCCTTGATTCCGAAGGCCATCAGATCAATCAGTCTCATGCCATTTGAATTGAAAATATTAGAAAAACTACTTGACAGATATAGTAAGGACGGGTCACTGGTCAACAAAAACAGTTATCCTTTTCAGCTGTTTTCTTGAATATCGAAGTGCATTCGATAATTGGTCCTAGATGTAGAGAAGAAGATGGTTTGATGATAAGATCTATTGCAGGTGGATAGATTGCAGGCAAGGTCTCTTCCAATCCCCAGTTCTCACATTCAAATGAACGAATGACTAAAGTAGGTACTGGACTATGCAAATAACAACAATAACAAAATAACAATATGGCGATCTGTATGAGAGTATGACCCAAAATTTAAATTAGATCGAATAAAAGTTAAAACTGGAACCTCTGATGAAAAATAAATCCGAATCAAGAACTTTTCCATTTACCAGAAATGCAATACTCTCGACACGCCTTTCATCAAACCACCAAAATTCTTGCTTCGAAAAAAAGATTGAATGAGGGAGAAGAATCCAACATCAGTCCATCCACGTCAACTACAGCAGCATAAACTAGAAGGATCAAGATAGAGGTTAACTATCAGGCTGACCAGGAATCAACATTTAGACAGGATAAAAAGAAAGGCGCAGAAGCACTTACCGGATTGAACCAATGATAACGTATTATTCTTTGGTTTGGTGGCAAAAAATGAAACCACTAGCTAAACACCTTTCTGTCTTGAGTATACCTTTCATGTGTTTTTTGTCAGCATCTTCATCATTCCTGATTTTCTGCGCTTTTTCAAAAGTGCGATATTGGTTTTATCTGGAGTCTATGATCACTGAACATAAACATACACAAACAGTGGAAAGAGTAATCAAGCTTGTAACAGAATCACCCTGTGTTTGCGGTCTGGAAGAAACAAATGGATTTGTCAAAGCCAGAATTGCTTCACACAAGATGATGTCAAAATTTGAAACAAAGAAACACTTTAGGTACCCAAAATGTATTTGAGAATAAATATTGATTTAGCTTTGTTACAATCTATTATTTGCATTTTATGAATAAATGTATGTTCTTATCTCAATACCCAAATATACCAATATCTAAATGACTTTTCTACTCTCTAATTCGGTTCAATATTATCCCAATATTATAAAAATAACATAAATAAGCGGGTCTAAAAATGATGATGGACAACACATTTTAATTTTTTGCATTATTTCAGGCGTAGTTTTCGTGAAATTGAAATAATAATCATATAAAACCATCAATGAAATAAAAAATATAATTGTAGAACATTTAAAAATTCAAAGACAAAAAAATTATATTCAAGGCTTTTGCGACACCTCAAGAATTGGTTCTATCACAATAAAACTTCGTAGAATAATTTTTCACATAAAAAGACAAATTTTAATCACCATTAGAATGGGTCATACAGGAATCTATTTTGCCCTATACCAACGTTCCACCTTAATGTTCAATCCACTTCGATAATAGTACTGTGACCGTATTCCCCAGATCTTTCCTTTTTGATAAAACCATTCACTAGAGTGTAGATATTTTTATTACATAGAGTTTATCATCGGGAAAAGGATTGAGCAAATTATGTCCTGGGACTAATCCCTGTTAAACATCTGTGTTTGTACTGATACTTGTTAGGTTCCCACTATCTATCCATCTATCTGTATCACTGCCCAAGGTTTTCTAACCTCAAGATATGTTACATGACAAAACTTTATTTATCAGTTTATACATGGATGTTGTTTGGCACAATAAATGTTTATTGAATTCCTTGACAATCATTGCTAGCAGACGACAGCCCGATTATTATTTCTTGCAGTTTGAGATGAGATCGGAGCCAGTTTCTTAATGTGTTTCGTGATATTCGTGTTCATCACGTTAAATTCATTTAGCACTACGTATTTTCACCTCGAAATCCCTGTTTTTTAACATATAACGAATAAATAAAAAGAACAAGAACATAACAACCTGTCTATCTACTTGATGATAATATCGATGATGAAATTGATAATGAATTTCATTATTTCACTATTATTTCATTTCAGGTCTTTTGCTTAATACAATTATCATTTTCAGCTATTCATTTTTAATTTTTTATTTATTAATAGTTTTTTCAGGTATTTCAAATCATTTTATATAATATCAGACAATAGAAGTCCGAACTAATGAAATTAATCATGAAACATCATCTTCAAACAAATATTGATAATATTATAGCATAAGTATAATCCCTAATAACAGGAGTTTGAAGTTCATGAGATATTCTATATTATCTAGTTCTATTTTCTCAAGTAATGATTTTAGAAATTCTCAAAAATTGTTGATATTTTCGAAAAATTCCATTGGATCGATTGCGTAGACTGATTTTATTGCCAAATGTTTCAGTTATATCTGAAAAAGCAGCCACCATTTTCCTCCATCACGTGCGCAATTTTGAAGAAATTCCTGAAAGTTGCATAACCACAAATATCATGGCGAAACAAATTTCCGGAACATCATTAGATACCACGAATTATTAGTTACTCATGCTATTGAAATAGTGATTAATGTTCACCTCACGATTGACCTCACACATACAGCAAATTGTAAAAATATTCCCCGATCACTATATTGCAATGTCCACCATTCCAAAAATTTCACCCTGAATAATACTTCGACTGCTCTCGAATGTCTTCTAGCTGACGGCTATAAATTATGTCGATCTTATCTTCAAGTGTGAAGATCCTTCTTTGGCAATGACTCCGGATCATCAATATTCATGCGGTAAGCATGGCCGACATTGAATTTCCGAGATTATATTCAGTTGGTGTTGTTCTTAGTGCGATGACTGTTTTCACCGGGACTTTGCACATTATATTTCTTGGAGAAGTTTTCATAATATGGTGATTCAACGAGAATGAATACTATAAACAGTAATTAATATGTGGATTGATTTGATAACTTGACACTTCACGCAAGGTCTTAAAATTGAATTCTGGACTGTATTCATTTCGTGTTGATGGTTCCATTTTAGTTGTGATGTGTATTTGTTATGTGAAATCAATGTTGAAGTTTCTAGGAATCCCAAGAAGAAGGAAATCAATAAATGACTGAGATTCATTTTTTTCATAATTCTTACTATACTTCTTACATAATCAATAATGCATTTATTTCCACCATTGATATGGAAGTGTCCAGTCTCCATACAGTCTTTTTCAACTAAACTTACTTTTTTAATCCTTTTCTGCCAGTCTTCTTCGGTAATATTAGATACTTCTTTAACTAGCTGTATCACTTTCTTATTAAATTTTGGAAAATTATTTTTACGCCTGATGCTTTGTTTCAATTTTCCCCAAATCAACTCGATGGGATTGAAAACACAAAAATAGGGAGGAAGTCTCAATACCGTGTGTCCATACTTTTCAGCAATACTCTCAAGGACATACACTTTTTCAAATGTTTTTGTCTGTAAAACTTCAAGTATTTGGTTTTTGATATAGTAATTTTCAAAATACAAATTGTTATCCCTTTATAAAACTTTGTATTTCATTTTTTCTCGAATTTTTATTCGGTACTTTGATGAGTTGTCGCGAATGATAGGAAGCGTTGTCAAGAACTATTACACTATTCGCATCCAAATTTCGGATCAATGTGTTTTCAAACCGTTCCTCAAAAATATTAGCTTCCATGTTCTTATGATAGTTAACATTGCAGTCCTCAAGTTTTTTCCATATTATTTCAAAGAATCCGGAATCCATCCTTTACTTCCTCCGCAATGCACAATGATTAGTCGCGATCCTTTATTTGCAGGTTTGTTTG
This sequence comes from Leptinotarsa defecta, assembly GCA_015342085.1. Classification (NCBI taxonomy): domain Eukaryota; kingdom Metazoa; phylum Arthropoda; class Insecta; order Coleoptera; family Chrysomelidae; genus Leptinotarsa; species Leptinotarsa defecta. The sequence continues at coordinate 9,201 of WOGO01002992.1, read as the reverse complement.
GCGTACACATTCTCGAATCATCAGTCCACCATTTCGTAACTGTGTCGTGAGTGTCATACCAAGTTTCGTCCAAATAGAAAATTTGCCGTTGTTCTTGTCTATATCTAGTTATTTGTTCTAAGTATTTTTTACGCAATTCCACTATTCTTCTGCTTTCCATAACTGTTTGACGTTTGTTTATTATTTTAAATCTAAATCCTAGTTTCTTTATCCAATTCTGAAGAGTTTTGTCACAGCAGCTCACGTTATGGCCGAAAGTATTCAATTTCTTCCTTATGATTTCAATTGTAGGAATCTCATTGCTTTTGTGACAGTCGTGTATTGTTTTTTTTAATTATTTTATTAGATGAACATCTAAAGGTTTTGGTAATCCCATATCAAATCGCGTCTTGCGTTCTTAAGGTTTATTTTACTTGCAGTTGAGAAAGGAATTTCGGTCAAACATGATGTTGCTTGTAGTAGTTTTTTCCCTCGAAACCAAACGTGATATGTATATTCACATATACATTGAAACATACTCTCTGTGTTTCAATATTCAAATGCATCCGAATCTTACTCACTGGTATCTCTTTTTCGCATTGTTCACCAGCGCTATTGGAATCACTACACAGGAAAAAATCTGCGTTGTTATCACACTCGTTATTGCTATTAGTACTTATCTAAGGACGCCACATTTTAAACAGATAACAAAAATTTTAAGTAATTATAACGGCACCAATATTAAATTTCAACACTCAACATTGAACATTGACAATACGAAGGCTCGCATTCTATTCTCTTAGCCAATCATAAAACTCGGTTAGTTCATCCAATTATCCAATACGAACCGCCAATTCTTTAGTCCACATGGATCTAGGGCACCGATAGCTTTAAGTATTCACAATAAAGATTACTTCGAATATACCTATGAAGTCATCGAAATCAAACAAATTCACGCGGTAACTATTAAAATTAAAAACGAAATTTTAATAAACAGTAAATGGCATTTACAGTTCTAATAATCATCAAAAAGACTAATCAATAAATATGACAAAAAGAAATTGTTTGTTGATAACAATAAGATGCATAATTTTGAAAACCCTGCTTTTTTATAAGTTTTGCGTACAGCAACGCTCGTGAGTGGATATTTTCGACCCTCCACTGCAGTCCGTGTGGGTTCATTATGGCTCACAGTTATTGAGTCTCGGCGTATTGAGATCAACCTTTTAATAAAATGGATTAGCTTATTTGGTGGATGATCTATCGGGTCAGATGGTGAAAGTGAAACTCCGCCAAATTCTTAAAACATGTGTGACGCCTGGCATATAGTATGTGCTGTATCATTTTGTCTTCCTCCAAGCGAAGACATCACGCAGTAACTTCCGACAGTAAAATATATTACTTTCGTTTACGGGAAGCAAAGGAAATCACAATGATTGCACAGCTGACAGGAATTTGTTTTTCCTTTCGACTAAGTTCCAATTTTAAGAATAGACTTTTCATCTAGATCTAGACGAAGAACTTCCCTAATGCATTGTTGAGTTACCCCTACCAAAAATGTCTGCAATAGGTTTTAATCCCGGGATACGTGAATGGACGCTCGTTATCGAGCTTTTTTTTTTCATTTCATTCAACGTTTTATTTTGTCAAAATGAATACAGCAAGCAACCGTTAAATTTAGTAATACCTAGCATTAGGCTCGTATTTCATCAGGTGAAGTCAATGTCATTTGCGGTATTTTGTTTATCATAATTTGAAGCAATTTGGCAACCAGTTTAGTTTACTAAGCGCATTACCTACGATTTGATGATTCACCATATATTGAGTTTTATGATTAACATATGTCGCATATAAACCTATAGTTACAGAAGTTGAATTGAAAAATTTGAATTATACTCTTTGTAGTGTCCAAGATAAATTTAAATCATTTTACTCTTACTCATTCGCCTTTCACCAAACCAAACGAAACCAGTTGTCGGTGTCTTTAAGAGAGATAGGTAGGTATTCCTGTTATGAATAGAGGCCAAGCACCTTGATAAAACTTCTCTTTAAAAGATCAAATTAACAATATCAACACCCGGATACAGAGTACGTTTCATACCTCGTCACACAAGAACTGCATAGACAGGTTAATTTTTATAATTCATCGTATATTCTAAAATAAGTTTTATTAGGTCGAGCGATACACATATTTTATGAATTATCAATAGTAATTATTGTTTTCATCTCCTAAAAATACTGATTTTAGACTTGAGGTTATCTTGAGATAATGTTTGTTGTAAAGTGAAAAAATTTGATAAAACTGAAACAATTGCACATGAAATTTTTTCGACGTTCTGTGACATTTTCAGTATCGCCAATATCGATATTGTCAGAATTACAGAATAGCAGAATATGAACGCCTAATTTGATAATGTTTAGATGTATTCGACGATTTACTAGCAATTGTTTTTAGTATTGTAATCACTAAACGTAAAAAAACATTATAGATATTTCAGTACTTTTTCGTACACACTGTATAGTACAAATTAAGGAATATTAATAATAATAATTTATTTTCTTGTTTTACATTTTTGTACATACATATTGATTATTTTAACTAATTATGGGAGATCGTAAAATTCATTTTAAGAAAACAAATCTTTTCCAAATACCCAAAATTGAGTTACAACTATATTTCATAAAATCTTAAGGTATAATAACAATAAATATTGAGTCAAAGGTATAATAACTCCATAAAACATCCTAAAATTGTATATGTAGAGTGCCATAGGTATCTTGTAATACTGTTTCTATAACGGCTTTAAAATGTAATAATCACTTACCGTCTCATTTTAGAAATAGCCACGATAGTATTGACAGCTTTAGAAAATACACAAAAAAAACTTCTCGCGAGCAGACCCTATTATAGTTTGCAAGAATTTTACAATGACAACTTCCAGTGTAATTTATTGCGGGTGCTGTATAGCATACTCGATTAGACTGTTAAATTATAAGTCGTAAAATTGACAAAATGTTCAAATAACATTTTATGATTGATATTTTATTTATTCATTGACACCTATTCTATTGAATAAAATATATAATTCATAAATGTATATGTTTATATACTGTATGTTTATATAACAATTTTATTTTTATTTTTATTCTATTTTATTTATATTTTACATGATTGTGTGTATTTTGCCTAAATTTTATTTCTGTAAGTGTATATTCTACTTTATCAACAAAACGAGAGTTTTTCGACAATAAAGTATATTTTGATTGATTGATTGATTGACTATTTTAAAAACCATCAGACATATTAGACACATATTTCAAAAAAATAAAAAACATTGCAACGACCAAATTTTCGAGACAACACCAATACAAAACGACATGAAACAAACGAATGGCTTCATCTGTGTTTCTGATAAGGTGGTGTCTGTTTTTTAATCAATGACAGAAATGAAAGGATGAAAAAAGGGTAAATTTTTCAAGTATTTTCTTTATCAAGTTGAAATATGCAGTATTGAGGCCATCAACATATCTTCTAGTGTTAACACTATCACATTTGAAGATATGTTTCAATTCGCTCAAAAGTATTTTGGATAAATATGGTTGAACATCTAGAATAGTTGGATGATCAGAATAAAAAATGTGCCCATATTCGTTTACATGTTCAACAAGGTCTGTAAGGTTTTTTATATTTAATTTTTTAGAGCCTCTCACGTGTTCTGAAACTCGTGTTTTAATATACCGTCCGATTTGACCAGCATAGCAATTGTGCCAGCTTCCATAGTTCAATTTGTAGACTATATTGGATTGTTATTTCTTGTGGTGTTTTTTTTTGTTTTGAATAAAGAGAAGCGAACGTTGTGAAAAAGAGAGTTTGCTTTTCTTGTTTGGGAACAATCATAAAAACAACAATAACAAAAACACACTTCTACAAACTGTCATTGTCAAAGTGACAAGTAATCAAAAACAGAAACTTGTCAGAGCTTTGCTGGTTTTTGGTTTTCAAAGATCATATATTTCATTGAAGGTTTGAATTTGAGGCCATCAGCAGAGGAAAATATTATACAAGGTTTTTTTGGTGGTTTTTGATCATCTCTTAATCTCCATAACTATTAGCAGCCCTGGAAACGAAGATACTAGTTTATAAGTTCTTCAACAAAAAAAGTTAATGAGCTTAAGAAAGTTTGAAGATTGTAGTTAGGTTTATGCAGAATGGGAATCATCAGGTATCATAGAATCGTGCCGTTATTAAAAAAATAGTAAGTACAACCAATACAAATCCTTACCAATTTAGAAGCTATTGCAGTGATGCAGTAACTGTACACATAGAGTTGAACATTTACATACGCAATATTTACATTTACTGATATAAATAATAACAATATTGTCAATTTGATTCATCACATTCCCAGCATAAAAATCATCCTTTGGGACTTCAATACTTATAACCTGGTTGGGGAATCTGAAAAATTTGATATAAGAAGAAAACTCATTGGAAATGTTTTCACTGAATTGAGGATGAACATACTGAACAAAGGATATACCACATTTCACTCATATGTTGAAAAATATTTAGCTATAATCAGCAATGAACCCAACAGTCAGCGATTCAACTCGAACAGCATTTCTAACATGTCTCACCTGACTTAGGTATACAACAACGACATCAGTGCTTCTGCAATTCAAAAATAGAACCTCGAAAAAACCGATTGAATACGATACACCTAAGCAGTCGAAACAGAATTTAAAAACTTACACAATATAGCCATCAACGCCAATATCACCTTCGGAACATTCACAACAAACACCATTAATTAAGAAGATAAATGGTTCAATAAAATCAAATCTCAAGAAACATAAACCGGTCCATTGGAGGAACGGACAACGTGGCAGAGTGATTAAAAAAGCTTGCCTGAAATATTCATAGAAAGCAGAAAATAATCTGTTAGAATTCAAAGAGAAAAGAGAGTTGAATGAAACGTCGTTCTAACGGTTGGTTTAACGAAAATTGCGAGCAAGCTGTCGCCTCCAAAAATCTCACCTACCAAACTAGGTTTGTTAATGCTCGCAATAGCAGCAAATGAAAGCAAAGAACTTCACAATCAAAGAATTAGGAATAAATTGCTTGCCAATCACAACAGGTCTAGATCCTTCTGGTCAGCTAAAGTTGTTAATCAGAACTTTACAAAATCAGCAATTCCACCACTAACACAAGCATTGCAACAACAGCCATAGAAAAACGAATCTACTAGCTAAACAATTTGCCTCCACCTCCACAGTCGATTTTCTGGGAAAGGCACCACCCACTATTCTCACACTAGAATCCACACAACAAAGGCGTCTGGCCCTGATAGAGTGCCCGTCATCGTACTTAAAAAGTGCGCAAATGAACTCGCACCAGTATTTTACAGACTTTTCAACCTGTCTTATTAGAAAAGGGTTTTTCCTTCTTGTTGAAAGATTGCTCGCGTTCAGTCTATTTCCAAAAATGCAAGAAAAATCTTCCAAATAACTATAGACCAGTTGCTTTGCTCTCAGTAATATCAAAAATCATGGAAAAAGTCGTAAACCACCATATCTTCAAATATTTGGAAGGCATCAACATCTTGAGCGACCATCAATATGGCTTTCGAAAACAGAGATCAACAGGCGACCTTCTACCCATATTTGGAATAACGCAATCGGGAAACATGGAGAATCGAAAACTGTTGCGCTTGATATTTCTAAGGCCTTTGACCGTATGAGACATGAGGATTTGCTGGCCAAACTTCGATGCTATGGCTCATCGGATCATTTTTGTGTATGGTATTTGTGTATGGCTCTTCAACTTCCTGGAAGAACGCTCCCTGCAGGTGGACGTCGAATACTTTCACCATCAACGCTGGTGTTCCCCAGCTATTCATATTCTCTCCAACCCTCTTTTCATTATATATCAACAACTTATTCGAAAAAACCTAGAATCCAATATATTGCTTTGCTGACGACAGCAATTCTATTTGGATTCCAGGACATCGGCTTCTAAAGCACATCTTCACCGGCAGCAAGAGGTTGCATATCTTAATGAGGATCTAGAAGTGAATTGGGGTGAAAGTAACCAGGTTCAATTCAATGCAACAAAAACCTAGGTATCGGTTTTCTCCAAGAAGATAAATGTCTCCAAACCGGATATAATGTCAGGTCAGACAATTCCGCTTTCTGCTTCGATGAGTTTGTTTGGGGTTAAAATAAACACCAATATGTCTTGGCACATTTATGTCGCTGGAATTGCAAAGGCTGCTTCTCAAAAGCTTGGCACACTGTTCCGAACTAGGAAACTCTATATAACAACACCTCAGCAACTTTTGATGCTTTATAAAGCTCAGATCAGACCTTCTTTGGAGTATTCATCTCATACCTTGAATACCTGGATTCCATCCAGAAAAGAGCCATCCGCCTGATTGGAGACGCGAACATCATGTGCAACCTTGATAGCCTGGAACATCGAAGAAAGGTTAGAGATTTGTCTCTCTTCTATAGATACTTTCACGGGAAGTGTTCCAGTGACTTGACACATTTGATTTCACCACGAGCGGTACGTATCAGAAATACTCGATGGACTGTGGCTGCTCATCGTTTTGAGGTTCAACTCAGTACACCTGGAACTTACCTGTTTAAGAACTATTTCATCTGGAAAACTGCGTTTATGGGGAATAAACTTTCTGAAAACGTTTTTCCAAATGGATTTAATCTCAAGTGATTCAAATCCAATGTTAATTGCTACTTTCTCGCAGGCACCATTATGAGAGCGCCTTAAGAACTTTCCTGTAGTGCTTGTGTTTTGTCCTTAAAAAAAATTACTCATGAAAAAATTTGTACCTAGCTTCAACAACTCGATTCCGTTGTGTCTTGCCGGAAAAAGAGTGAAAATTTTCTCAGGCGTTTCATACCTAAGTTCAGACAATGTTATACCACTCATATTTTTTCAAAAACCACCAACCGATAAATCTTTATAATAATGTAATAAGAGAAAACGTTTTCTCCATTTACATTCACAATTTTATTCCAATATAGCTGTTTCAGTCTGTTGAGGACAAGCGAATTCGGTTAAAGACTGCATTAACACACACCGATCAATAGGAACCCGAAGCAGTTGCCGACTCTTTCGAAAGACAGATGATGCGCAGAATCAGACCACAACGAAGGGATAATGCTCAATCCGGGCACTAGAAGGCCTTCCCAAGAAAGGAATAGCGACGATGAAGAACATCATCGATGCCATATTCTGACTACATTTCACAATTTACTGTATTCCTTTAAGATCCCTAAACTCACCAAAAACCACACATTCTCCAACAATCACTTATTATTAACGCTTGAAAAAGCTATTGTATAGCGAAACACGTGTCGCGGTTTTTGTAAACCCTTTTATAGCGAAAATCATACAATAAACTGTATTAATTAGTTTTAATATGGATTTTCATCAAGAATCGGCCAGTTCTATTCAGTTAATGAAAGGTAAATATCTTATCATTGAGTTAAATCCACCAGTGTATATAACCAATACATCATGCCTGGATAAAATATAGAGACTATCAACTCAATTGTGTGACATAAGGAAACTGTAGGAAGCCAAAGAAGAAGCCGGCCGGCCAAAAGAAGATCCAGTTTGCCAAGCTACGATTGAACCCGTATCTTGGTCGGAAGTGGAAACAATAAAATAAAGTTTAATGTATAGGTTTGAAAATGTCCTTATAGGACGAAAATGCAGTAACGTTAGTTACAAATAAGAGTGGTAAGAACATTGAAAGTTTCAATTCTCTTTTCTTTACTTATCTTAAACTTAATGAAAAAATCCCTATCAACTAATTAGCATTTAGTTGTTTTTTACTCTAGTCCAAGTGTAACTTGAAAAATAATTCGGTTCGAAAACGTTAGTGTGTTATTAGGCACAGATTATTGTGAAGACGAGCCACAACCGCAAAATTCAAAAAAGGAAATCGTATGATCTATCTTATCCCAATCATAACAACGATGAGACAGATTTTTAAATAAATCCATCTATCCATTAAATGAAACAGTTTTATGCAAGATGTTGCAGATAACTAGTTATATGAAGTATGAACAAGAGTTAATAAGGTAGGTATCGCATCTGATATGTCAATGTCGCTGTTACGAGTTTTTAAAAACTTACCCGTTAAAGATGACCCAAAAAATGTAAGTAACACGGGCACTTCAACAGAAAGGTTTTTGAACAAAGCCATATTACTCTTTGATATCCTTTAGGTTAATAAATTATAAACTACACGAACTCATTGAAACCTCATTCATAATCCATGACTGATTACTAGATATATTCATCAGATATTTTAGGATAATTGTTCAATCGTTAATTTTAACAAGTTGCTATCTGTTATAACAGTGAAAGTAAACAAAGTCTATGAAACACGAAACGCCGAACCGTGACTACTGATACTGAAAAATTGTAATCATTATCTGGTTTTACGGTCCTTTGAATGCAACCTTCAAAAACATGGCAATACCCGAGAATCTCGGGCAATACGATAAATTTGAAACACTTCCTCAAATGAATGCAACAGAAAAAAAAATTATACTTCCGCCACTCGGTGTTAACCAATTTATGTGACTATTCAAAAGACTGATCGGTACTATTGTCTATAGACAATGTCGGTACAATGAGTATTGAATATTTTGCGTGTGTCTAAGTATACGCTAACGTTATTAATAGTGGTGGTAATAGTGGTGTTTCGGTTAAAATTTTTTTAAAAGCGTGTTACTACATGAATAAGATTTTGGGAGCTATTATCTTCGAATCACAATTATCGGCAGGAGATTTTGTTAAAAGCAAGAGCTTGTTCGTATTTTTTGTTGAAACAAGAATGTTAATCTCTCAGGCGTGAATTAGTTACGTATACACGTATATAAGTCAATTACGTATACAGGCCGTTTCTTTTATCATGTGGTAACATAGCTGTTATATTTACTTTTCTGAATTTGACTTTTTAAAAAACACTTCATTTTCAATTACAGACTTTCTTTGTATAACAACAAAAATAACGTTACAAAAACTACAATGAAAAATGGAACAGAATCTAAGTTGATACTAAACGAATTCTAAATTAGTTCTGACAATGATTTGACCTCGCAGGGTCCATTTATAATGTGTAGACAGCGGTGTCAGCAGGAGACGATGGGAAATAACAAAAGTATCACGTTCTGCTGACTCTG
>WOGO01002991.1:0-14951 GCA_015342085.1 Leptinotarsa defecta | reverse complement strand
GTCATAGAATATCATTTAGAATTCATCATTTGAATATTCTGAAAACATTTTTCACTACAAGGAAAACGTATCTTATAAATGCAATTTTGTTAAACTTCGCGACCAAAGTTTGTGGAAATGAACATTGGAATTATATCAAATGAAGACAATCAACAGGATCAAAATTGTCAGAACATATTTTGAAATTAAATGTGTTGTTGAATGTAACAAAGTTAGAATGATTGCCAACGAACCCCACTCTATATAAGAGACATAAACTCAAAGAATCGGGATATATTCTCATATCTGTAGGGAAGTGTATTTGCACATTTCCTTATAAATGAATCGTACTTGGCTACTCGTATTAGAAAAAAAAATATGGACATTGGCGACAGGTCAAAAGACTGATATCAATAAAACACCTTGTATTACATGTTTCAGTAGTTAATCAACAAGATTGTCATGGTTTATATTTCCAAATTTCATTAACATCCCTCGAGGAATTTCAGAAATGAAGAGAATTCACGTAGTGAATTATAATAATAATTTAACTTCTTTATTCACCTTATATAACAACATAGTAAAGCAATATACTCAAAAAATATTGGGGTGAATGGGCAGAGTGTCATCAAATTCGTTTCAAAACTGGAAAGTTTGTCCTTTCTAAACGTGTATAAGTTCATCATTACAATTTTCAAGTTTTTTAAATTAGAGAAACTGAAAATACTATGGTTTCCTTCACAAAAATGAATTCAACTCTACAAATATATTTCCCAAGATATTATAATTATTGCGTTTTAATTTCTTTGCCAATAATTTCATGACTCAATAACATATCTTTGATGGTTTGTGACTTCAACATTCGACGAGTAAAGAAAAACAGTAGTTGAAAATGTGTTCTTATGTGAACCATTTTTGGACGAACAACTTGGTTTTTAAACACGAGACCATGAGATTTTCTTCGCTCAAAATCTTTGATTTTTTCCTTTGGACATATTTGAAAAGTGAGGTGTATTGTTTCAAAATATTGATTACCATTCAAATGAAAATGCTGTTCTCACGAAAGAACTAACGTACTTCTCTTGGCATTAACCAAGCCATCTTTCAAATAGTATCCATCAAAGCCGCACAGGTAACTTCATTTCTGCGACTACACAAGGATAATCCAATGCATTGGGTCTTCCTCAATAACCTTGTAGACTTCGGCTTATCGAAGCACCTGACTTTCACTTTCCTGAAGTCGAAAACTGAGGGGTTCATTATGACCAGTCATGCTCAGTCTACCGCTGTCGGCTGTGTAGCACAAGCAGTCTCCGCATATATCCACCGACATAACGCTGCCATCCAGTTGCTATATTACCATCTTTGTAACTAGTATTGATGAGACAATGGTGTAAAGTTGTAACTAACTTCAGCTTCGCGGTAGATTCAATTCACTGTGGGAAATGTGAAATGTCAGACTCATTGGAACTATCCATTTCTCATATACAAGCTGATAACAAAAGATAAGGTCTGATATCTGATGACCAACGAAGTGAAACGATATTGTTTTGTAGTTTTCAGCTCCGGGTGAGATAAATATCATCAAAAAAAAAGAGTATAAACGGACGATATATCGAATTTATTTCTTCGAGTTCCGCAGACTCTACAAAGACCACTCTGTTTGGACTGTTGTTCAGATTATTGGAATCCTTACTGGAATGATGTCCTCTCCACTCTCGAATCTCAAAATTTGCTGCAGAAATCTTGATCGAAAAGCATATGGTCTCAGAATTCTTTGTTTTTTGTGTTTGTATGAAGCACGTTATCCTCGGACCCAAATATCACTAACCGCACAGCGTGACCAATAGACCTTTCGAATCGGCAATACGGCGAATAGAATCCAAATCACGACGTATCCATCACATTTTGATACAAGCCTTTCCTACTTTTAGCAGTCACTACTATACAGAAGCTAGTGGCTTCTGAAAAGTAAATAGTTGGGCGAGCAAGAATTATAGTGGAGAACCCAGAGTTACGCGAGAAACGATCGTTTCGAGAGCTTCCGCGTGTTCTGCATAATCCGCCGACCGCTGATCAGGTGGGAACCTTCTACAAAAACAATTGTGAATACCCATGAATACTCAAGCTAGATACTTCAGATCTAGGGCAGTTTAGAGCATGAAGCAGAGAGGTTCGACAGCCTGAGCTGAATGAATAGCACAACGCTGGTAACTCGGATGACATTCGAGAAGCCATTGCGAGTTTCGATAACTTCACTGCTCAGGGCCCAGATGCGCTGACCACTCATTGGTGGAAAAACTACCAAGCACCCACTGTTATTTGGCTATAGTGTTGAACTTATGATCGGATGGAAAGTAGCCAATTTCGGATTGATTTGTAATGTGCGGAACGTTCTTATTTCCAAAAACCGAGATTTGTCGATTTCTGAAAGATGCAGACCGATTATATATTTGAATTCATGTTATTAGTTGTTTACGGGAGTCAAAGAGGGGAGCTTCTGGGTGTAAAGAGAATCTGTCCATCGATAGATGTGTAACGCAGGACGCAAAGCATTAGCGTGACCTATCTATGACGTGTATAGATTATCGCAAAGCATTTGATGAAGCATTGTATGGGCTGATCTTGTATTTGCTCAGATGTCCTGCGGTACCCGACAAACTTCAAATAAGTGATACCACTCTGGCAGTCTGGCTCCACCAAAACATCTAGTTAGGCTTGAGTGTAAACAGAATGGGTACCTTTCGAAGATAGTGTATTTCAGGAGGATTCCTTCAATCTTTCAATTCTTTTCTGCATCTCACGATTTCCATAATCTGTTGCTCTCAGAAATTCTCGAGGGTTTAATTTTAGCACCTTTATAAACCAGAGGCATGAGTAACTCACACATTTGGTTTACTTATACTATCGATATAAAATTTGAGAAAGGCAAACGTGCAACGGTCCATATTTCGACACGGGGATTATGCAGAGGATGTACAGCTAGTAGACGGAGCATGTAACACCTTCTGCATGTCACCATGAGGTGAAGCAGCGTCACTCACAAGTATCAACACAAACACTGTCTGGGAGGAAAAAACCGAAAAATGAAACATATCCATAAAAATTTGCATCCGTTCACGGTTGTACTACTTCCCTCGACAACAGGGAGGCCATGGACTTTCGAGTCTGAGATGTCTATATGACTGGATAGTACTAGATGGAGCCTGTGAAGTGATCACGAGCGCGGATCCCCTCCTTTGCATGGTCTATGACCATGAAAGAGCAGGAATTGGACCGTTTCTCTCCAAGGTAGCTGTTCAAGCGGCTGATGGAAGGTTCAGCTTTTTAAACTGAACGATGTGATCACAACAAAATTTCCACATGATTACTTCACTCCTGCGGCAGCACAAGGATAAACCGAAACATGGGGCCCTCTTCAACAATATTGAAGACCTCCTAATATCAAGGCATCTGACCTTCGCTTTCCTCAAATCGAGTGGGCTGGAGTCGGAAATTGAAAGAAGGATTCACTTTAGCCTGCCATCCTTGTATTTCAACACTTCAGTCTACTTTAGTCAGTGACTAGTGTAGAGGTTCCTGATATCGGGTGCGGGGCATGCTGCGTGGCGCTGGATAATCTGGGAATTCAGTACAAATCAACTAAATATTATTTATTAAGTATGTGAATGTTTTAACACAATAATATTGTTACTTTGGAATATAACCTCGAACTGATGAATATTTATCTATATATAATGTGAAAAACTCTTGGATTGATTATTGTAATCATCATTGAATGAAACAAGTGAATGGTTATTAACGACATCTACCTTTAGTGAGTCGAATTATTGTCGATAAGCCATTTCCCATGACAGCCATGTCTATCGTCTAATCCTATAGTGAAAAATTCATCCTGGAATATTTTATAGTAATGAGAAATATCCGAAGTGAATTTCAGTTGTCCCATCAACCCTATTATGTCAATAAAGAAACCCGTCTGAAAGTACCGCTTTTCATTTAATGAACATCTGCTACGGAAAATTCACTCCCGAATGTGTCAATAAATATTTGAGTTTTACGCGTCTCCATAAAATTTTAACTTCTCTGAGCGGGGTTATGTTAATTAATGTATGAGTATTTGAATATTTGCTATCGGTACTATATGGAGTTGTTTATTGTCAGCTATTCTGAATTTCAATTAACAATATGATTTGGCTTGGCATTCAGTTTTGTTACAGTAAAGATATTGGGATCGGGAAAACATCTCTAATAATTTAATGAAGTGAAAACATTTGTTCATTAGTGAATTTGTTCATTTGTGATGACTCAACTCAGAAGCTACTATTTTAATTATTCTTTTATCTTTAGGAGAAGCATGGTCTGCATTATATTTTCTCAAATTTGAAGATCCCTAATAAATCGTGCCGCGGTGTCTTTCAAATGCCGCACCATCGCCCGGCTCAATGCGAAACGGACGTCACCAAGATTCGGGAATGGAGTTCTAGATCGAATATGATACAAGCTTGCAATAACTCCATAACAGCTCGACTCAGAGAATTTGTTCGGTTTGCTAGGTTATGTTAGTTATCATTTTGCGCGCATGTATAATTCTTCTGTCATAATGTCTAGGTCTTTAAGTCATGAATAGGGACAATAAATATTGTATGTAATTTAGTTTTTCCTTCCTCTTGAAGCTGATCACTTGGTGATTGGAACACGTGTTGGGGTGTTAAAAATAACGGTTTGGTTTTGGGACAGTAATATTCACAAATACTGTTTTTCTGTCACAAAATTTTTTGGTGAACATGAAGACGATCTGTCAACAGTAGCCTTGTGAGTATGACACTTCGAGCTACACAATCATAATATAGAAAAAGTTTAGGATACAACTAATGACTTTATACAACATTGATTTTGAGGCCGCACGAAATTTGCATAGTCAGCGAACATGTAACTAATATCAAAGAGGTAGTCCATAATCCACAAGAATTATTGAATTTTGTAAACCATTCTGAACTACTACGTTATGAATTAACATCGAAAATAGAAACCATAATTTATGCTGTCGAGGAATTTGAGTGAGTGAGTGAAATGAATGACAACTTAATGGTCAGCTCGTTTACCTATTTCTTAATTTCGTTCAAACAAACCTAATTTTTGATGAAAACAACTAAGTAACAAGCCCTGGGCCAAATCTTTGATTCATTAACCAATAGTATAGGAAAATAAGATAAAAATAATATGAAATATTATTTCGGTAAAATTAGTTTATCTTACCTAGCCTTTATAACGGTTGTTACAAAAAAAAATTGAGGAAACCCTATTCCCTAACCCTATTATATTTGTCCAAATAGAGAAATATGATTTATTTTTTTGCCAGTGCGAAGTGGAGACAGTGAAGTATGACCAATTAAGTGTGGCATTACTGAACCGATTTCAATAACTTTGTCTTCACCAGGAGGTATCCAAAGGTAACAAAGGCTACATACATTACATCATAATATGTCCAGAGGATTGAATTCTTTACGAGTGAATCAGTTGAAAGGCGTACTCGAGTTCGCCATATGAATGATTCTAAGACGGTTCAAAACAGTTGTCGGATAATTATGATCTCATAATGATCTCTAGAGGACTCTAACTCTAACTAACGCGAAACGCGCGTTGTAGAGAGATCGCAATTTTTAGTTCTGGTGTTGAGAAAGTGTTTTCAATAGATATATTTCACGCCAGAGGCTCCAGTACGAACTATCAAAATATTACAAAAGCACTACAGGAAAATCCCTAAGGTGTTCTAAGAGCGTAATCTGTGCGAAAGTAGCGATTCACGTTAGATTTGAAACGCTGAAGATTGAATTCATTTAGAAAAACATTCTCAGGAAGTTTATTCCACATGAAGGCAGTTCTCCAAATGGAAGAGTTCTCAAACAGTGAAGTTTTTGGTGTACTAAGTTGAACCTAAGAATCATGAGCAGTTATAGTCCGTCGCGTATTTTTGATATGTACTGCTCTTGGAGACAAATCTCCAATCTTTATGTCTGATCTGACCAGTTTTCTGGTTCGAAACAGTTTTCTAAGCTTTTGAGAAGCAGCCTTTGCATATCCAGCGACATGATTATGCCAAGACATATTGGCGTTCATTTTAACCCCCAACAAACTAATCGAAGAGAGCGGAACTGTTTGTTCTGACAGTATTATATCCTGTTCAGAGAAATTTATTTCTTTGGTTTTCGTGGCATTGAATTGAACCTGTTTACTTCCACTCCAATTCGAAATTATCTATAGATCTTCTTTAGGAAATGCAACCTCCAGCTGCCGGTGAAGATATGCTCCATAGAAAGTGTTTGCAACCAAAAAAAAATCTCGAATGATTGTTTTGGTGGCGAAGACACTTCTAGTTATGTCCTGTTAACGATAAATTAGACAGCAACTCGCGCGTCGAGAAACAGCATTTTTGTTCTGGTGTGAGAAAAGCGTCTTCAAAAGATTCATTTCACGCCAGAGGTTCTGAATTCTACTTGTCATATAACCATTATAGTTCTAGAATCATCAGAAAATATATTGATTTTGATGAATCTGTTCAGAAAAATTAGATTGATAAACAAGTGTTAACTGAAAATATAAAGGAATTCAGAGAATATTTCAACTCCCCACGAAAAGATGAATGAAAGCCTTCATCATGATTTCAAGGTAACTCCAAAAGTTCAGGCAGTATTTGAAACAAATTCGACATATTTTTTATGTATCTTGGTCAATATTACTGGAGTTTTTCCCAACACCAAATCGCTATTTTTAGCACCTCGACACGTGTTTCGATCACCAAGTGATCATCTTCAAGAGGAAAATTAAACTAGAAACTATCGCCAAGCTAACGCTATTTATGCTATTTAGATATACAGGTAAACCCTACAGGTGTACCACCCATACAGGTATACCACCCTAAGTTAATTTCACAATTTTGCCATATCTTTCATTTCACAATATATGTTTAAATGTTATAGCTTTATATAAAACAATTTTCCGCTATATAAAAATTAATTTCACAATATTGCCTATCTAAATTTATTCGAAATTGTGCAATATTGTGAACATAATTTTTATCTAGCTGAAAATTGTTTTATATAAAGCTATGACATTTAAACATATATTGTAAAATGATAACGCAAAATTGTAAAATTAATTTAGGGTGGTATACCTATATGGGTGGTACACCTTTAGGGTTTACCTGTAGGGTATATCGATATAGCATAAATAGCTTTAACTTCGAGATAGTTTCTAGTTTAATCTTCCTCTTGAAGATGATCACTTGGTGATCGGAACACGTGTCGAGGTGTTAAAAATGGCAATTTGGTGTTGGGAAAAAAACTCCAGTAATATTCATTACTACACCAAAGGTTCCAAACAGTACATCATGAGTATCTTGGTCAAGTTTAAAAATATGAATAATTTTTTAGAGAACCTAAATATTGTTCCCCATGAATCCTCTGGGAAAGTTCGAAGAAAAGTTCGGAAAGTGTTTGAGAAAATGCGTTAGAATATGATAAAAAAAATGTTTCGTGAACGGAATAGTTGGTTTGTTGTAATTTTTTGACAGAAATAGAGGAAGTGAAGAGTTATCAATGAATTCCTTGATAGCACAATGAAATATCTTACCTAATATGAAAGATGTTTATGAATTAATGAATGAATAATGCTTTGATAGGTACGTTATTATATTCATAGAAAATAGTAGAATAATTCAAACCTCAACTATGCTATTTTCTCTGCTATTGTTTTCACTTTCAACAAAATTATTGGGAGTTTTAGCTACATACATAAAAAATGGTCTTTATCGATAACACTTCGAAATCTTTTTATGTTACTTCAACAAAATATTTTATTTATTAAACTCATGTGACACTATTGTGAAAAAAATCCGTAGATAATGGAGCTTTTGCTTTGGCACTATATCTCGGTCAAATTGAGGAACGCTGAAAAGTTACATCTAATCATTTCAATCGTAGCTATTGATGAAGTCGTGTATAACAATATCATTATTATATTTCTAAACCATTGTTTCTATAATGAATCTCTTCAGAGAAACAGCGAAGTGAATAACTTCAATTTTATTGAATATCTAATGACGTCAAACTAAAATGTGATTACACAATCTAAAATTTCATTCAGTTTTGCTAATATGTTAAGGACACTCAGTCACACATATTTCACGGCATCTTTTTTATCTGTTTAAATTTATATCGTTTCTATTACTTTCATAATTGTCAAATTTTTGATAAATATTTTGCAAACGACATGATCACGTATAATGCGTTATTTGTTGCCAATAAAATGGGCATGCAAGTGGTCTATTGAACTTTATGATACATCTTCATGTTCTCAAGATATTGATCTATTGAACAAGATGAAAAATATTCAGAAAATGGTTTTGATGGGAACCTCAAAACACGAAACGTCATCTTGGAAATGTTATTCCATAGTTTTCCAGTTTCAATAAAAACTAAGAAATGGGCTGGAAAAAATATTGTACATGTAACGAAAAAACGAAATGACGACGTTCAATTTTCTTCTCATATACTAAAAACTCTATGAAGTATTTGGAGTTTCTTTATATTGTTTAATCAGTCATTGGTTTTTACCTGTCAACCAAGTCTGTATAATCAATAATTGGCGAAATCTCAATTCATATAATCGAAAATGTAGCCGCCCCGTATTTCAATATTCTCATCATCCTTGAAACTGCATATTGAATACACCCTGTGGGAATAATATTCAAATAAGTAATTTTCGAATGTTATTCAGAGCAAAATATCGTTCAGAAGGTTCAATTTTCAATGACATTTAACTCCGCTTCAAGTGGAATGAAAGCACCACTCAGAACTCGATACGAGACTAATTTAATTGGCGAAATTGTTAAATTTTTCCTTGGCAAGGTCGCCTACTCGCTGGTGAAACAATAACCAGTAATAGTCGTAGAAACAGGTGTGGACACCTGAAATAGAGCATGACAGAATAATGAAAACAGTGAAATGAATCAAAACGTTATAGAATGAGTATATTTTTAGTTCTTTCGATATTCATAAGAGGGAAACTCATTTAATTCCCGAAGAAAAACATTGTATAGGAGAAATAATGTGGCAATTATTCACAGTTCAGATTCTTTTGGCCCTTGCGGTTAGCTTTCGAAGGATTAGATTGAATAAGAATAAAAAATTGTGCCAGTATTTATAAGAGACGCGTATATTGTCAACTTGTTTTGAATTGATTGAAATAAGAGAAGGGTTGAGCAAGACATATTGTGATAGTTTTTTGACTTCAATAAATGTAAACGAATAATGTGTTCAATAGATTGAGTATATTGATATTACATAACCTAACTTTCATAACCCTGATTACACGGCTCTACAAAAAAATTCGTTCCTTGTCCTAAAGTTTGATGACAATGATAAAAGTGTTATTTTAATATTCACACAGTGCCATCAGATGGCATTCGAGTGATATATAACATTCAGGTGTTTTGTTCAGATCTAGAAAAAGTTGAAATATCGCCGAGAAAGTGTAAATATGATGCTGATGCATGTTATAAATATGTGGTCAATTTTCAAGATGCTAGATATAAAATTAGTATTGGAGACATGTAGCATTCTGTGTGAAGCTTAGGAAGCATATTTCAACTTTCCTGTTCGGAACCAAGGCTTCGAATATCGCTTGTAGTACATGTAAAAGAAATTTGGGGGGTGACCAAGTTAAGGCATAATATAATTAATTCAATAATATTCATTTCTCTTCATTTTAGGTTGATATGGAGATGAGAGAAGGTCTATGAAGTTTGAAGTACCGAGAATTTGACGAGGACCAAAAGACCACGCTAATAACTGCTACCTTTGCATTGTCGATCCACGTGAAAGACGTAGTGGCCAGAATACTAAACCAATTGAATTTTCTGCTCTTGATTCTTCTTCTACTCCAATTCTACATAGTTTGATAGTAGCTGAGTCTCCGATGAAACTTTCGGAGTCAAACTCATTATCAGTTTCAAAAAATGTGTTTCAAATAAGGATTTTTTACCTACGCCAGAACAATCACAACACCATCTTATCACTACAGAAGATTTTAAGGACTCAATAAGAGTAAATATAGAAAAAAGAAAATAGTTTTTATCTGATTCCAACTATGATTTTTATTTTTTACGACCGATTACGGTTTTTCAGACCATTAGCAAATAATTATGATGCACTGTTTGGAACCTTTGGTGTAGTAATGAATATTACTGGACACGAAACCGTTATTTTAACACCTCGACACGTGTTTTGATAACCAAATGATCATATTCAAGATAATCTGCTTGAACTTCCTCTGGAAGATGATCACTTGGTGATCGAAACACGTGTCGAGGTGTTAAAATAACGGTTTGATGTTGGGAAAAAACTCCAATAATATTCATTTGCAAGTAACTAATAGGTACCTGAAATAAGAAAATGTTATTTTTTCTTCAATACCAATACCAATACAATAAATATTTGGAAAATTACCGACTATCGATCCCAAATACCATACTTCTAGATTGCTTCAACTACCAATGGATGTTGATCTGATTGTCAAAATTCATAAATTCGAAAGGGGAGAGCTACAATTTATTGATTTCCAATGCTTTCAACAAATTCATCCATTGGAAGGTTTGGAAATATATAAACCCTCAATGACTAGAACTCTGCAGCTCTCCCCTTTTAATTTTATAAATTTTGACAACTAGGTTAGAATCCGTTGGTAGTTGTACTAATCGCCAAATATAGTTTTTGGGATCAATAGTTGGTAATTTTTCAAACAATTATTGTTTTGGTATTGGTATTAATGATTTAGGTATCCTTTTGTTTGTTCAGACACCTATTGCAGGTACCAAAAGTACATATACTCACTATTTCATTGTATATTTGAGAATTTGTTTGTGAAAAATACTTTAGTTACTTGAAAGTGGTCTGAAATTTTAGTAAAAATTAGACAAAAGCTATCTTTTTACTGGAGTTTTTCCCAAACCCTTATTTGAACACCTTGACACGTGTTTCGATCACCAAGTGATCATCTTCAAGAAGAAGATCGAAATAATCATAGTTACAAAGTTATCCTTATTTATACCATACCTCTTCTAGGTACCTGGGTCTTAAGTGTCCTAAATCAATTCCACAATATTGCCTTATCTACTTGTCTTATATTAATTTTACAATATTTCCTTTTGTAATAGTCAGGTGGTTGAAACACCTGACGGGGTGTTAAAATAACGGTCTGGTGTTGAGAAAGATCTCCAGTAATATTTAGGCTGTCTTTTTTATCCTTTATTCGATATGAATTTCTACAAAATAAATAGTCCATTAACCGAACATGAAAGAGATCTAATTTGCTGAATAGTGAAGTAAATCTTTTGGGTTCACATTCAAAACGATGGAATTCACTTGATGATGTGACTATCACCGAACAGCGAACTCAGCATGAAACATTTTGATAATTTTTTACAAAAGAAGATGGTACCAATTTTTGCAAAGACATGAATGGTATATTCGAAGAAATTGGGATACCCTGTGTTCCGAATACATAGCGTTTGTTTATTGGCAGCACTACAAAAAGCCTGGAAACTGTTGAATCACACAACGGAAATGAATTTCTATCTTTTCCATTCGCTCACTCAGTAAATCTGAATGGAAACTGTGAAAGTCTTGAAATCTTTCTACAATATGTAAAGTATCACGAATACAAGTGGCAGCTGATTGGATGTTTCGAAATGGTAGGATTTTTTAATGGAACTATAGAGTTGACATACAAAATATCCCTGTTGTCTTTGTTTATGGGACAGCAAAGCAAATTCTCAGCATTATACTAGACGATCATGGTTTATCAAAACAGAACTTTGTGCCGAGAAATAAAATGTAAAATTTGAGTCGATTGTTGATGCAGAAAAAGTGTTAATAACAAGTTGGGGCTAGTGAAAAAATTTGTAAATAAAATTGAATAAAAAAATTAAGGAACTTTTGGATATTCAAGTAAATTCTTACGAAACTGTGAGGAGCTGAAATTTCCGTTGGTCCACAAATCAAATTCTTGCTGATGAAAATTTCCAAGATTGCCTAAAAGGGTTGAAAATGCGAGTTGGAATAGATTTGTAGCAGCAGTATCTGGATTTTGAGAAAATAATAGAGCTGAAGACTACAAACAACTAGAAAATGTTACAAATTTTTGAAACCATGGATTGCAGGATGTCTTTAAAAGTACCTATGCTGCATGCACATTTAGATGAATTCAAAATAATATGGGGGTAATGTTTTTAACAAGATATCATGAACTTAGAACAACGTTATCAGAGCCAATACAATGAAAATATAATAGGAGACTGTATACTCCGGGTTTATTGAGAGAAAGTACTTACGAACATAAAAGAAAAAGTAGGCTAATTCGAGGATAGAAATTAAGGAGAATAATGTATACTTATATTCATATTGTTTTATTATAAAATAAAATTCAAAATTGCAAATTTACAAAAATTGCAAAGCAAAGCATACTTTGTCGTGACATATTATTTTTTCGTATATCTATGATCTAATTTATAGAAATTTTATACTTTAATGTCAAAGTCAAATTTTTTGTTGACCAGTGTTATGTGTTACGTTCATTTATTACAAAAATTTGAACTTCTGGTGTGAAAGCACACAAATTTATTTTCAATAGAAATCTTTCAAAAATTTTTACCTTTTCGTTTGTTTATTATTGATTGTTTAATTGTAATGTTTACCATTTGAAATTTCATATGGTTCATTTGATGGCTTCGATATAGTATAGTGGATAGAGTAAAATGTTTTTGTCCATCCTGTATGATGCTGGCTATAAGTAATTCAGATCATATTACCACACAGCACACTCCCAATGATTAAATATAGAATACCTGTTGAACTCTTGGTTTCAAAGGTCACGGTATAGGTTACGTTAAAAAGAAAAAAATAGTTTGAAAGTACTCACCAGATGCATTTTCTTGCGCTTCTATATAAGAACTCGCAATCACTATCAGATATAATTATGACCTTTACATTTTATACGTGGTGCCCCGCCCTGAAACTAATTTGAATGTTTACGAGTTCTATTCTGAAGATTGCTCAAAAGAAGTTTGATTGATGAAAGAGATGTTTCATGGAGGATAATAAGAAATCAAGGTTCTCATCGATTTGAATTTGTTGCTGAAATATATGTGATCAGAAAATACGAGGTTATATTTTGGAATTCTTATCTCGTGATCCAGTCGAGGTAATACATCTTGGAGACTGTAAAAGGTGGGAAGTGAATTGAATTGTGGAAGAGATTCGATTACTTTCATACCTATTTTTTTTACTTAGGATTATTTGAAAAATTTATATTCATGAGTGCCCCTTTACGTGGATACGATGAATGGCGAGTCTCTGAGATTATTTGGTTGAATTGAATGCAAAAAAAAAATACATTTTTCGAATCGAAAGATTTTCACACATATTGTGTTGATATTTGAAAAAATTAAAGCAATTTAGTTTTGAATTTTTATTCTATTGTCATGTCAATCAGCATTCAAAAAAAATTATACAATTAAACATTAGGTAATACCGAAAAATTTGATAATGTGTTCACATTGAGGTCCTTTAGTTCAACAGATAATTTATTTTACCCCCATTCATAACATTGGGTTGTTTCAAAAGATTTGTCCGTTTAAATAAATATACTTATAACTTTAATATCTCAGTGAATACTCATTAAATTCGACGGAAGCAACATTTGAATCGGTGCACTTTCTCCAACGTAGTACAAGTCAATTCAAAACCGTCAGCAAGAAAAGTAGGTGCTCGGGATTCAATAAAGTCAACGAAGTCCGTTTTTGCCTGGTCTTGATTGGCGAAAGTTCTACCAGCGATAAGGTTATGTAAGTGCTTGAAAATATGGAATTCGATTAGGGAGAGGTCTGGGAGTGTGATGAGTGAGACAGAACAGAAGGTTCGGTCCTTTTGTTAACCATTGCTGGTTGCTGCTGACGTAGTTTTTGGTATATTCTGACTCTGCTGTGATGGTTTGGCCGGTTGCAGAAAATTATAAACTATTACACCAGCCGCTGATCACCATACCATAACTGTGGTACTTTTTTGGTGAGTTTTGTGCCTCTGGAATTTGTATTGGTATCCAACCACTGCACCAAACTTCTCCTGTTGGCGTAGAGGATACACTTTCCATCACATGTGATGATCCGATTCAAAATCCTCCTAACTAACTTTGAAAGGATTTTGGAAAAACTAAAATTCAAGCCATACAGAACCAGAAGTGTTCATCAAATCAGGTCAGGAGATTTTGAACGCCGCAGTGGCGAGTGGTTACTGGAAAGTTGTAACGAAGTGCGTAATTTTCCGTTAAATTATATTTGGATAGATTATGTGAACACTCCAGGCATTTTCAACCACTGCAATTCTTATACTTGAGCACAACAAAATCCTCATTCTATTGTGGAGCAGAGAAGTCAAGAAAGATTAAGACTCAGTGTTTTCAGGGGTAGAATTATCGGCCCGTTCATTAATAACTATAATAATATATTTATTTGCTCACATACAAGACAAGTAGAAGAGAAATACATCGCAAATAAATATCGTACAATCCACAGAAGCAACACATGTTACTTGTGTGTGGTGTAATAAATAAGGAATATACATATATACAGATATAAGTACATATATTCACATATATCAAAAGCTTAATCTAAAATGTATATAATGTACAGAATGAAATTATTGGAGAATAAAACAAAACAAAGTGATGTGGTATTGTCTAAATCATATATAAATTAACTGTGGGGGAATAAAATAAAATAAAATGCAATGCACAATGAATACTTGTAGTTTCATCAATGATTAATGAAAAATCTCAGCGGAAACATGATTGACTTGTTGATTTTCAGATTTATACCCAATTGTTCTGATCAATCATTATACCAATTTTTATATCAG
>WOGO01002990.1:0-14951 GCA_015342085.1 Leptinotarsa defecta | reverse complement strand
AGAACGTAACACCCCTGAATGAAGTACGGTTGCTCCCAATAACTCGTATAAATACATTTCGTATAGTTTTTGTTCCATTTAGATCTAATCAATTCGGGCAAATGGTGCCTTTTGTAATATTTTTTTTGTATTCATCGATGAAGTTGACAAAATTAAATTCAAAGATCAAAATTACAGAAACCTTTTTACCCATCATGCGATTATGGTAGATCAAGGTATAAAACGCTGCATACTGTTAGCTGCGATTAAACCCTGGGTTTCCGGCCTAAACCTTCTTGATATGGGGAAGGCAAAAGCCGGGTTCTTGGATAAATCAGGGTAAACAATGAAGACCCTGAGCATCAGCTATTTCCTATCAAGCCGCAGGAGAAATGAATTGATCTCTGCGACTTTCATACTAAATGAGTGACAAAGTTTTGGTCACCTCGTTCAGTGTTGAAAATCAAGACAAGTTCATCGGCTGATGCCTTGATACGAAATGCTCCGACTCCTACTCCTAACGGAACAATTATATATTCTACATTCACAAATCCATGTTCTCCCAGTTGCCGGGGAATGTATAACCTCAGAACAGTGAAAACTTCTGAAGGTGCATCACCTCGAAATCGGAACATCAAGCATATTTGTAGCAAGAAAACTTTATTCTTTCCAGACAGTTTTAATGATCAGATCTCCCAAAGTTTGTACTGATAATTGTATCGGAGAGAGTTCTTACTGTCATTGACTCTTGGAACAGGCGTTGTTTCAGTAAGTATACGTCTTTCATGCTTCCACAATTCCCGCAATCCTCTTTTGCGCTATCCCGCCGCACGCTTGTCCATTCCGAATTCTATACCGATAGCATGTTGGTACTTTTTAATTACCCTTCAAGACTGATGACATCCTTTACTCCAAAGCTATCAACTTCAAGGTCATAGATATGAAATGAAGGGGTGGCAGTATGAATTCGATTCCCGCGAGTATTTCTGAGAGCCATGGATAATGGCAAGAAAGAGGTGCAAATAAGAAGGCGCTGAGGAAATCGTAGCACTCCCATTCCGAAGATGACCTGTTTTGTTTGGATCCTGGCTTGACCAAATTATTAATATTTATTCAGCAAATTAGTACGAATGCAGCTGAACAAATTTAAATATTGAAATGTATTTTTTCAGAACGCTATTAGAGGAATTTTTGAAATTCAAAGACTATCGAAAAGATAAGAACAATAAAACGAAATCACAAATATCCCCTTTGATGAAAAATAATGACGCAGTGCCTGATAACGGCTCTGATTCGTTTTCATTTGGCCACTCTATAATCTATTCCTATTCAGATTGAAATGTGGTACTTACCTTGTATATTCTATAAGGCATATGTCTGAGGAAATCACCTTGATATTCCAAATTCTGCTCTGAATTTTTCTCTTGTTGATTGGAACATGGACCTTTCTCTGTTTGTTTCTTTCCGTGTGATGGTCCAGTATGTAATTCCAAAGTGTCTACTAATATAAGCGAATCATCTACAATTTCTAGTGGTTTCTGTGAGTCAGTTTCCTTTGTGATAGTGCCCTGAATAATGCTCTTGAGAGGTCTCACTTCAATACGTTCAGGTATCAGTGGAGAGGGTTTTACATTTGTCGGTAGTGTTTTCGAAACTGTAGATTTCGTTGATTGCTGTTCCTCTCTTTTCGAAGGTTCATTTTTATACAAAATTGTTGTGATTTCCTTTTTGAGTTTTTCCAATCCTGCATTATTTTTACATTTTGGTCCACATTTGCAATTTTTACTAGCTTTGCAGAGAGGAACAGGAGTTGGTTTTTTGAGGTCTTGAGCTTCTACATTCACCCTAAAGTAGGCAGGTACTGGTTTTACTGATTTTTTCTGTTCCTGATTCGTTCTGGGAGTTATCTTCTTGGGTTTCACTTTCGAATTTTTCATAGGATAGTGATCCAAATAACTGAGTATATCTTTATGGATGTAATTTAGATATTCAACTGATAGCAGGTCGTTCTTTTTCTTGTAATGAGATCTGGAATTGTTGAATCCAACGTGACATGACTGGCTGCTACGATCCAGAAAAGCATCCCACATATTACAACATATTAATTTTAAATGTGTATTAAATATCAGTCAGAACTTGATAAAATTGAAATGAAAAATGCAAAGTGAAATGACAAGTAAAAGTCAGGTTGACGAATACAACAAAGAACCAGATATTAATTCAACTTTTTTGAAGGGACATTCTCGAAAAGAGATGTAACACCAAGGTTCTTCTTACTACAGAGGGAATCCTGAAAACTAATTATGCGTTCCTAAAAAATGAAACAACACTAAATATAGGTGTCTGTCAGAAAAATCAAATTGTCTGAGAACAAGATTTATCTACACAAATTAATGCATAGCAGCGAGTACTGGGAATTTACATCATGACGTTGCACAAATATGTGTGGATAGTGGGTTATGAAAAAAAATTACCCAATACAGTTACGTTTTTCCGCGTACGTTGACCAATAATTGACTACACTGATTAATCAAACTTTAATTAAACAAAACTTTATTTAACTTTGAATACAACAAACACTTCAACTATTATTTGAATGTCTATCGCCTTACTAGATCACTTCGCGTACAGCACTGTAACGTCCACTGGAGTGTGTCGATATGCTTGCAGCTAGCGTTTAAATATCGTAATCGAATGTCGTAGAAATTTCGTCGAAGTTCTGCCGAAGTCGGTAGCATTATTCTTAGCTACGTCGCGTTTGGTTTATGGGTACCAGTGGCGGCCGGCGTTATTTTCTTTCGGGCATGATTTACAACACTAACCCCTTCCCTGAGGTTGTTCACCCCGAACAACAATCCAAGAGTGGACTTCACGACCAATGTAAGGGTCTTGATGTCCCACGTCTGGTGGGAAGTTTTTCTTCTTGTAGCTGGGTATCTTTGTCCTCCCGGCGTTGGCAAAATTTGCATCCGAATGTCAGGCATGGTCTTCTTGAGAGGCTTTCTGCGTTTCCGTGACTTTTTCTTTTCCGAAGTTTCGGGAAAACCTCTTCAAACTTTCTTTCGACTCCTTCAAGCTTCTTTTCAAATTTCCTCTCGACTTCTTCAAGTTTCAACCCCATCAAACTTCTCATCGACTATTTGTTCCAATCCTTCCTTTGTTTCCTGAAATACTTTTTCAAATTATTCCTGAATCAATTCCTGTACCTTCCCTTTACTCACTTGGGAAGATTTCAAATCTTCAAATAACTGAAGGTACATCTTATTGTCTTTTTCTTGTTTCTTCTGAATATTAACCAATAATTTACCATATTTATCTCTGTTTCTTTCTTGTTTTTCTAGAATATTTAGTAGTAATTGACGGTCTTCAATTCCGAGTAACTTTTCTTCCTCCCTCCGTCGTTCACCTTCTTCATTTCGGCGTAATTGTTTTTCCTCTCTTCTTCGTTCATCTTCCTCTCTTTTGCGGTTTTCATTCTCTGCCAGGCTCGCTTACAAAACCTCGAACATTTTCTCAAGCTCTTCCATCTCCTCGTAATCGACACTCCTTGTTTTCACCATAAAACAGAAAAATTTCTGTTAATTATTCCACTTCCGACATCAAATGTTACGTTTTTCCTGTGGGTTGACCAATAATTGACTACACTGAATAATCAAACTTAACTTCATTTCACTTTAAATACAACAAATACTTCAACACTAAAGCTTCAACTATAGGTTTGTTCTGGTTCTGCGAAATTCAGGTTCTAGGACGTCAGGATCATGCGCAGTTGATATAGAGCGTTCTGGTTTATTGAGGATAATTTCAGACTGATAAATCCTCTGTTCTGGCTTTGACTGCAAAATGATCCTAGACTGTTTTGAACCGTCCCGAATCGTTCTTGCTCTCGAGGCTGAACTGTTCCCGTTGCTCATGCGCATTCATGTGGAAATGAACAACACATATTTCATTCCGGATACAAATGAAGAGATACCAGTTCCAATCGAGTATTTCACCAAACTATTCTTTTTTGACATAATGAATGATATAATCGACCAGACTAACCTGTATAGTAAACAACTAACTGGTAAATTCATAGACACCAATGCCAAGGAAATAACTGATTTTTTATTCATATCATTCTTGATGGGAATAATAGGTCTTCCGTCTTTCGAAGACTATTGAGCAAATCACACCCGAATTGAGCAGATAGCAAGTTTGATGTCAGTCAAACGTTTCAAGAAATTGATACGTAATACTTACTTCAACAATAATGAAAATCTATCTGGTAACACAACGGACAGGTATTTCAAAATCCGTCCTTTGATGGAAAAACTACAGTCTAATTTTCGAAAATTCCTCACTGAAAATCAGTACTCTGTAGACGAGACGATAGTCGCTTATAAGGGTAATCGTGCGGGAAATCTCCGTCAGTATTTAAAAAATAAACTTCATAAATGGGGGTATACATTTTTTGTTACTGCTGGTGTAAGCGTATATACATATTAGATTTTATTCCCTACCAAGGTTCGAGATGTTTTGAAGGGAACTACGAATGAAATTACTGTGAACGAGTTTGACTTGGGTGTTGGAGCTGCAACTGTAATTGCTTTAGCAAAATCATTGCATGATCCAAGCAAATCGACTCTATTTTATGATAACTATTTCGCTAGTCTGCCACTCTTCTTGTATCTCAAGGATGAAATGAAAATAAATAGCCTGGGAACACTACGAGCCAATAGAATTGCTGGTTGCCCGATAGAAACTGACAAAGTTCTACAGAAACAAGGGAGAGGATGCTATGACTTCAAAACCGATAAAAACAAAGGCATTATTGTAGTGAAATGGGTTGATAACAGGGCTGTTTTATTAGGCAGTACTCTATATGGCATAGAGCCCATAGACACTGTGAAGAGATACAATAAAAATACGAGGACAAAAACAGATATCAAGTGTCCAGCAATCGTCAAACAATATAATAAACATATGGGTGGTGTTGATACAGCTAATGCTCTCATGGGTCTTTATAAAACACCTCACAAAGCAAAAAGATGGTACTTCCCCATATTTGCATATCTTTTAGATGTGACAGTTGTGAATGCATGGCTTCTTTATAGAATGGATTGTGCATCTTTGAACCAAAAATATATACCTCTCAAACGGTTTAGGTTGGAGGTTGCGATGGGTTTGTCTCGTTGCGGAAAGGAAGCCAAAAGAGGTCGACCCAGCTTTGACATTGGAGTACCAATTATACAATTATACATCTGACAGACCGGATTCTGCATCAAGGACTGATTATGTCTAACTGGCATGAAGAACTGTTTTAAAATATTTCATACAAAAAAATAAAATTACTATATTATGTTGAAATTAGTGAAAAATAAATTCTATGAATATGTATTTCAATCTACTGAAGATCTTAAGCTGTCGTGTGCAGAAATGTATACATAATGAATTAGATACGTATGAGGGGCAATGCCAATTTAGTGGTCATTGTAACCATATGGTTACAACCTTCAATCGGATAACTACTATCAATATGGATATACTGACACTTTCAAGGAAGTCAGTGAGTTATTTTGAATCATTTTCTGCGATTTGAACATTTTGATAAGCTCCTCTAATGTCTTGCCCATTGAGGGATTAAAAAAATATTGAAACCATATGATGTCAAAAACCGATAAAGAGTTAAATCGTATGACCTGTACGAATAATTTCTTACTGACTTCACGAATACTGGAACTTTCTCCGGAATGAAATACACAACTGAGTCCCAAAAAATGATTTCATTTGATTCAACCAGGCCAGTATCATTCTATTTCCTATAGCTTCCACAGACATATCCTGTTTATGGAAACTTTCAATACTCTCAAGAGACTACGTGTATCACTTCATCATTCAGTTGGGCATCCTTCGTCCTAAAACAATTGAGTATCGCTGGGGGTGTTTGTCTTTTTATGTATACGGGACAGCCTGAATGGCTCTACCAGCATATTGAAATGTCCGAGGCAGACCCATCAGCCACACATTACTGCAATACGATGTCATCCACATGCTCGTTCCCATAAAACACTGCCTAAATCGCCGTATGGAACTGTACAATAAAATCTGAATAATTGAGGGATTTTTATGTTCTCGCTCTTTGAAATTGTTTGTACCCTTCGTAACTGGCACAGAGTCCAGGAAAACGGTTGTGACGGAAATGCGGTTGGATTTTGCTGCGTCAACATTTGATTTCACAAATAATTATTCAGGTCTGAGAGAAATACACAAAAAAAAAATCACAATGGAATTCACGTGATACTAATCATGTCAGTAAACAAACAGATAATTTTTTTACACCGAGTATTCGCTGAAGTATTCAAAACTTGAAGAAACTTCATCTCACTAGACAATTTTCTCTTTCCTAGAAGCAATTTTCTTCATCCGACTGATGAAGATTGATAGCTCTCATTACACTGATCTTAGTGTTTGTCTTAATGTTTAATTTTATGTTATATTTATTTTACATTGACTTACTCTCATCTTCTGATGTTACTAGCAATGACTAGTAATGTCATTGGTAGCGTGGTCTTGCTGCTGAATGAACCAGAAACATCTGCAAGACTTATCACTGTGAGGTATCTTGCATAAAAGTCTGCGGATATAGTTCAAAGCCTATCGTAGCATTGGCCGGGGAAATAGTTATTTTCCAGGACCTATTGTGCAGGTATATTGGGTGAGATAGCTCCCCAATCGAATCTCCGTGCGGGGGATGATTCGAAGGCATCATCCTGCAGAAGTTATTCGAAAACTACTATTTCTGACAGTCAGCAGGGTCTTCCTAACATTAGTACACAGGGAAATAACATGGTAACTGCAGTTGATGAGAGATCACTAGCAACCTCAAAATCAATTTTTCAACATCAGAGGACTCAACTCAACTCAGTGCACCAATATTTGCAAATAGTCCACATATTCTCACGTAACTTTGGAATATCTGTTTTTAGCAGAAACGATCTCTTCTGTCAACTTTGATGTTGTGGGTTTTAAAATAATATTACAGAAGATCAGTAAGTATGCTGCGTTCATCAGCCACCAAGCGATATATAATACAGGACTAAAACTATTAATTAAAACTTTACGAAATCCCTTCTTCGATTGACGACTTGTTTATTTTGTGGAAATTCATGTTCACTGAGGATACATACAGTTTTGAAAATGGTGTAATAGCAGAAACCGGCCAACAATAATGAAATATAGTGGAAAATAGACAAAAGTGTGTGTTTGTAGTGTATCCTCAGTTTACGAAATCCACAATTTCATTATTAACAGAAGCAGATGATTCGATAGCAACAACAGTCATAGAAAAAGCAAATCTACTAGCTGAACGATTTGCGTCCCACTCCACAGTCGATTTTCTGGGAAAGGCACTACTCACTATTCTCACACAAGATCCACAATGCCGTAAATTACTTTTCGACAGCGTCTAGTCAGGAGAATTTTGAAACAGCTCAATATCAACAAGTCGTCTGGTCTTGATGAAGTGCCGATCATCTCACTCAAAAAGTGTGCAAATGAATTCGCACCAGTATTTTTAACCTGTCTTACAAGGAAGGGGATTTTCCTTCTTGTTGAAAGATTGCTCGTGTTCAGCCTATTCCCAAAATATTTGGAAGGCTTCAATATCTTGAGCGATCATCAATATGGCTTTCGGAAACGAAGATCAACAGGCGACTTTCTATCGAGGGTTTGCTGGCCAAACTTCGATGCTATGGCTTGTCGAATTTTTTTGGTATTTGGGTCTCCAGCTTCTTGAAAGAACGTTCCCTGCAAGTGACCGTCGATGGATATTTCTCGAATACTCTCACCATCAACGCTGATGTTTCCCAAGGATACATATTGTCTCCAACATTCTTTTTATTGTATATCAACGACTTATTGGAAAAAACGAAGAATCTAATATATTGCTTTGCTGATGACAGCACACCTGTCTCGTCATTCCATTTGGATTTCAGGAAATCTGGTGAGGATGCACATCTTCGCCGGCAGCAGGAGATTGCATATCTCAATGAAGATTTAGAAATGTTTTTCTTCAGAAAGATAAATGTCTCCTAATCGGATATAATAATGTCAGGACAGACAATTCCGCTTTCTGCTCCGATAAGTTTGTGTGGGGTTAAACTGGACACCAATTTGTCTGGGCACAATCATATCGTTGGAATTGCAAAGGCTGCAAAAGCTTGGAACACTGTTCTGAACCAGAAAACTATTCAGACCTTAACAATTTTTGATGCTTTATAAAGCTCAGATCAGACCTTATTTGGAGTATTGTTCTCATGTATGGAGCTGCGTTCCTAAGAATGCCCTGAAGCTGCTGGATTCTACCCATAAAAGAGCAATTCGTATGACTGGAGTCGCGAACATCACTTGTGAGCCTGTTAGCCTGGAACAGCGAAGAGAGGTTGGGGAATTTGTCTCTCTTCTATAGATACTTTCACGGAAAGTGTTAAAGTGACTTGGCACATTTGATTCCACCAAGAGCGGCACCTTTCAGAAATACGCTGCTCATCGTTTTGGGCTTCAACTCAGTACACCTGGAACTTCACTGTTTTACAACTGTTCCATTTGGAGAAATGCGTTTATCTGGAATAAACTTTCTGAGAGTGTTTTCCCAAATGGATTTGATCTTCAGCGACTCAAATCCAATGTGAATCGCTATTTTCGCACAAGCACCGCTATCAGAGAGCCTTGAGGATTTTGTCCCTAAAAAAACAAGCACTTCCTCTCAACGCGAGTTAATACCCTGTTCAAGTGATGAAGAAATCGTCTTCATCTCCTGGTTAGTGAAACGCGCGTCGAGAAGAGTTTTGTATTTCTAGTAAAGTGATTGTTTTGGATTTATACCACATCAGAGGTTCCAGCTTTACCTTTTAAAAAACAAGCGTTTTGCCAATTTATGAGTTGGGAAAACGAGGGAATCCGTGATTGGATATAGTGCAATATTTTCTTACCGTTTTTTCATTTTGAGAAGTGCTGTAATGATTTATTTGGAGATTTTTTCAGGATCGTAGTATATCCTCTTTCAATTTATCACCTATCTTAATTTGTTCATGTCGACTTCCACCAATTGGGAAGCATTTTCCCATAACATAGGTGATAATTAATTAAATAAAGGGTGATAAAAATTCATAATAACATTCATTATCAACATTTTATTTAATCTTCTCAGTGGAAGTGGATATACTGAGGCCCTCATCTAGAGTAATTCTCAGGATTGTTCACTGCTCGCATCGTTACTACAGTACTTTTTGAGCTCTGTTAGTCTAATGTGTGAGTTCAAAACCATGGAGTAATGTGCAAATAAGATGCACATACGAGTATTGAACATTGAGTGGTCGAAAATGTTATTTACGTTTACTGAGAAAAGTAAAGGCTCCAAAATTGACCCTTGAGGGATGCTACTTTCTACGACAGCTATGTCTAGTTGTTTTTTTTTTCATGAAGATACTCTTTGTATAACTTAAGTTGTAAATATTTTCAGTGATTTTTGGGACACAGTGAGTGTGCTAATTTTCCGAATTCTATAACTTCGCATTATAAACGACTTTCACAAGCTGTTTTCTTTCCCCGTAGAATTGATTTCAGTAAAAATTCTGGCCTGAATACATTTAAAAACTGAACAAGCGTTTCGTAAATATTGGAACGAATATAACAAAAAGTTTACCAAATATGATTGCATATTATTTAAGGCAGGTAGGTTATGGAAAGTTATGATTTTGACATTTATAAATATAGCCTTTCTAGTAGTTAACTATAAAAACCTTAAACAATTCATTTGTTATTCTCAGAAGTATCTAAACTCGTCCCAATCGATGACAATTACAGAAAAGAATCCGCGATGTAGAAAATGGTGAAACTAGTCGCTGCCGTCTCAACTCGTCCAAGGAATTCGAAGAAACAATTTTAAATCAATGTAAACCTGCGTGTCAGGCCTATAAGACTAGGGTCAACGGGATAACGGTATCGAAATAATTGTTCGCAGGTGTTTCATCACAGGTATCTCACGAGATATTTTCGATATTTTTATTGCCACAAATTAAATATCCTCGTCCGACACGATAAGCTTAATCACTGCTATGTCAGCTATTCATATTCGTTTTGCTGTGATGTTGATTTATCGACTTGAAATATTTGCGGCTGTTATCTGTCATTGGAAAGTGCTGTCTCTGTATGCCAAGAGAATGTTGCTTAGTCGACAGTTCGTCGATGAAGTTCCAGTAATATTGAAGATAATCACATCTTCTTCAACTGTTTGTTACTGTTTCGTTACTTACAGTGGTATTATTTTTTCACAGGTGAACAATAGTAAATCATCGGCAAAACCTAAAACTGGCATGATCTTATTCTATTAACTACATTTCCCAGGGATATGCTGGGTGACTAAGAATCGAAACGTAAAGTTTGTTTATTGACAAATATGAATTCGGAATCAGATCAATCATGGAAATGTCAGGATTCCAACTAGAGCAAACGTCAACAATATCCGTATTTGATGGAATTGGCCGATACTTGATGAAAATCCATAACTAACGTATTCAAAGAACACTTTATTGTGAGATTTTCACTGAACAGTTTTACAAAAACACGTGTTTCGCCATACAATGGCTTCTTCAGGCTTGTCTAATATATCTAATTTTACAATTTGAAGTATCTTAATTTCAAGTACCCAATTTTTACCCGAGTTTGTAATAGATTAAATTACTGGAGCTTATGTCCCAGTTTCTACATTTGAAAAAATATTTGGTAACGGGAAGTTATTCAATTCTGAACTTTCTTAGAAGATTGAGTTTCAAACTTTTCTCTTCTGAATGTAACACGTCGTTTTTATGATTAAACTCATGTCCTTTTGCTAAAAAGTGGTTTGCAAATGTGAAATTGGTCTTTCTATTTACAAAATTAATTCTATGATCTTAAATTCTTAGGGAAAATTTTGTCCCTGTTTGGCCATACAGTTTTGGGCACGAGCCACAAGTCAGCTTTTATACTTCTAATCTATCCGACACCGGAGTTTTCTTTAAAAAATGGGCAATATTATTGGTGGGTTCACCGAAATATGCCAATTTCCTATAACTGACGTTATCATAGCTTGAATTTGGGTAGACCAGGTCCATGGTTTGCCTTTCTAGTTTTTTTGGAAAGAAAGAGTACTATCCAGCTCTCTCTGGATAGTACTCTCAGACAGTGGAATATTCAACCATATCCTTCATTATTTCATTCCAAACCTTTCATTATTTTTTGTACTCTAGGAATAACAAGTGATATAGTATTTTATGAAGAAAGTCAGGATAAAAAAATATCGTTTTTACAAAAACCTATACTTTGGTACAATCAAATGATACACCATTTTGTAGGGAGAAACGTCAACTGACTCTAGTATACCTGACAAAATAGCTCTTAAAGTAGTCAGATCAGCAGGTATTTGTACTTTGGAACTAGCGAATGATACGATACATTCTTGGTGTATGAACCACTGGAGAAATCCATCAAATGACATGGGTACCTATTTGATTGACAGCTCACACATAATAGGGAAGATAACACCTCAGAGTCAATGGACAGCCCTCGCAGGGACATATATTCTATATACTATGGTACAAACAATCGAAAATCATCACCATTTCGAGGTCACAAGTTCAGTCACTGGATTAGTATTGCACTGAAGATGAAATATGGTGACTGTATATTAGATATCAACGACTAAAGAGCATAGAGCATACGTTAAAATTAAACTGTAAGATCAGAAAACGTTTCGTGACAATTTGAAATTTAAAATAATATAGTGATTAACCACTGAAACATAATATGTTCCTGTACGCGTTTTGCGTGTTCGACGATTTTTAGCTATCGAAAAAAATGGATCCAAGAATTTACATAAAATATGGTTAAAAAAATCTAAATAAGTACTCAAAAACAATTGAAATGTTGACAGTGGCATACGATGATTGTAATCCGAGTCAGAAAAATGTTCACAAGTGGTACAGGCTCCTCAACGAAGGTCGAGTAGATGTGAATAACGACGCTCACCCTGGACGCCCCAGCACATCAACAACCGATGAAAATGTGAAGTGAATCGACATGAAAAATCGTGCAATCTCTAGTGGAGATGTTTCTGAAGATGTCTGCATATCGCTTGGCTCATGCCATGCAATTGTTTTCGTAAATTTTGGGTGTGAAGCGTGTGTCGACAAAGTTCGTTCCAAAATTGCTGAATTCTGATAAAAAAAACCGTCGCATGAGCATTGCTCAATAATTGTTGAATGACGTCAACTGTGATCCAGATTTGCTTAAAAGATTCACAACTGTTGACGAATCATGGGAATATAGAGTATTATTTTGAAGTTATGAGTCGCTTACGAGAAGCAATACGAAGAAAACATCCGATATTGTGGAAAAACAATTCATGGCTATTGAACCATGATAATGTACATTTTGTCAGTACTTGTTCGTAATTTTTTGACCATAAACAACACTGTAATCACCCCTCAGCCCCCGTATTCACCAGATTTGGACTCCTGCGACCTTTTCCTGTCCCAAAGATTGAAAAGACCCATGAAAAAACGGCGTCCATATCAGAACTGATTCCAGGATTGGAAAAAACGCTATTTCGTCCTCTTCGAAGGAGAAATAGAAATTGATAAATAAATAAATATTTTTCAAGAAAAATTAAGATTCCCACTTATATTTTGAACAGACTAACTCTACAAAATCCAATTCTACCATTTTTTTATCAATATTGTCAAAACACTTCACCTACGTCTAATATCTGACATTTTGTTAGACTAGAAAAGTTTATGTAGTCATACAAAGAGCACCATAGACAGAATGGTTAAGTTTCCTTTGATAAGTATGAATGAGCTGACCAATCGAAGACTAATCATGGAAATACACACAAAAAACTCTTTCAATAGTGATTCTTGTATCAAAGTGTTCATTGTCCAGTCTAGGATGTAACAACGTTACAAAACGTTACAAAAACGAGAACAGTTCAAAAATCAAGAACATATTCAATACCGTTGTTCGTGCCACATAAACGAATGTCCGTAAAATGACCCTTGTAATAACATTAATGATTATGATTATTCAATAAAGATAATAATCGATAATTATGAGAGGTATAATCGAAACAACGGGACTTTTGAATGTCGTGTGTTGAAAAACTTCAAGAAAAACCGACCGAAACGTAATTGTTGGGCGCAAAAGAGATTAATTATTATTATTTCCATCGGAATTGGTGGTTGTGTTGGAGTAAATAGGGGTATAATCTTAATTAAAAAGTAAATGAGTTTTACCATAGTAATATTGGCGAAACCTTTTCAGTTTTATTTTCGTACGCGAAATTTAATTAATAATTATGATTTAAAATAACACTGTGGGCATCACGATAATACGATTCGCAACAACTTCTGCAGTGACGTCTCGTCACTAACTATGTTAAGGTAATTATTATGACTGAGAAAATCAACATGCTGATAAAAGTAGTTTTTGATTAAATATATTTGCAAAAAATATACTACAAATTCATATTTTTCTGTATTCACTGAAACTGGCATTCAGAACATTTCACCATGTAACTGTATTATTCATTTTTTTGAATTCATTAATCCGTAAACAATACAGTTTTTTCGAAAGAGTAGTGGTACCTACCGTAGTTAATTGTATTTCATCATAAGGACAAATATGATGACTACTCACTACAATGTTCACTATTTTCATTCTTCCTTGAAACAGGTTGTTTTCAATTTTTACTCCATTTTGCGAATCAGCAATTGAGTAAGCCAGTGATTTACATTTTCATCCACACAGACTGCTCTCTTGAAAGTAATCGACGATCTTGCGAGATTCAGAGATCAATCAAAAGTCACCATTTTAGTACTGCTTGATCAAAGTAAAGCTTTCGATTCAGTTTATTTCGCTTTACTCATCAGCAAGCTCAAGTTCATTCGATGATATTTCTCTTAAACACAGGGGGTCAAACTGGATGATTACTCATGGTCATCCCTAAAAGAAACAATCTCAGGTGTACCGCAGGGAAGTATTTCAGGACCCTTGATATTCTCAGTATTTATTTTTGATTACCCACACATGACATTGTCAACTACATCTATACGCAGATGATACACAGTTATATTTATTTGTCTTCTCATAACACCGATACAGAAAGTAGCGTGGCCAACATAAACACAGATTTGCACAAAACATCCCTATACTCGGACAATTATGGACTGAAAATCAACCCAAATAAAACTTTGGCCTTATGCATAGGGTCTCAAAGATAAATAGTAGAAACCCATTGTAACTTTAGACTCACTCTCCATAACGCAGACATTGACTGGGTAGACATTGCTAAAAATCTTGGCGTAACCATAGATAGCTCTTTATGTTTCCATGAACATGTGACAAACATTTTCAAAGTATCATTCTTCAAAGTAAAGTATCAGTTATCAGAAGAAATGAAACTCAGGTTAGTTAAAAGTCTTATTCATCCCCATACCGAGTATTGTGCATTCATCAATTTATAAGAAAATCACAAATGCTTACTGTTCAGTAAATTGACCAAAATAATGTAACAATATTAAGAGTTATTAGCAACTATATGATCTATACATTTTTTCTCTTCTCTATCATTGTTATGATAGTAAATAAGTATTTTTATAATTAGTTTCTTACACTCACTGTATAATTTCTGGGAGGGGTGGTAGATAGCCTTTGGCTAACCTTTTCCTTTTATGTATAAATTTTTTTTTCACCGTATTGTGCGCTGGTCAGGCCCTATTCTCCGAAGCCCCAATACATTCGGGAGGACGCGCCAGCATTATCAACCAATGACCACTCCCCTGGGGTAAGTGATCATTGGGTCCGAGAATCATGTGCCTTGAGCAAGTGCAGTGAGCCAAGAATGACAGCCTTCTGCATCTGTGTGGCTAAGATTTCTGCCTTATTGCGGCAAACCG
>WOGO01002989.1:0-14952 GCA_015342085.1 Leptinotarsa defecta | reverse complement strand
ATAAATTGTTCTGTACTCTTAATATATCGTGAATTACTTTTCTGTCTACAATAAATGGGTACTATTTTAGTTTTTTTCTGAATAAAGTGATAGAGTTGGTATGAATGATGGGATCCTTCAAACTTTTATATGAGAAGTTGAAAAGCCGAGGTGCGAGATAAGTATAACATCGTTGTCCTACTTCTTTTTTGAGGATTTCGTACGAATATCAGAATTGCTTTCTTGTCTTGTTGTTCGTGTTTGTTTCTGTATAGGTTAACTGAAATGCCATAAAAAAATGAATATTTCAAATCGAAGCATTTCGATTCTTTATATAATTCGTCTGTAGGATACCTATACGGTCTCTTAAATATTATTTTTAGGTAACTCTTCATTTTTTTTAGGTGGATATCAGCTATGCCTTCCCACCCTAGTATCCCATACTGTAATCTTGATTCTATTAATGCGTGGTACAGAACCTTCATATGGTGTGTATTTGTATAACACAACTGTATCGTCAGCAAAGCTGTAGATTTCTCCTCCATACTTCATGGTAAATAGTTTATCTACAAAAATAGTGGAGAGAATGGGTCCTAAGACGGTACCTTATGGTACTCCACATGTGATTGTTTGTTGAGTACTCATTTTGTCTTCAATTTGTACTGACTGTTTCCTATTTGATGAGTAATTCCTGACAAATTTGAGCACGATACCCCTGAATTCTAATTCCTCTAAGGCATCTAGAAGCAGTTGATGATTAACTGTATTGAATGCCTTGGAGAGCGAGAAATATACCAATTGTCATCAATCCATCTTCCATACCCTCGTATATTTTTGATGTGATTTTCGCAATTGCATCCTGTGTGGATTTTTCCTGTCTGAACCCATATTGTTCATCTGAGATCATTTGATATTTATCCAGATATTGTGTCATTCGACCTTTGATTATTTTTTCAAATTTTTTTGTTATATTCCTTATGAATGACACGGGTCTATAGTTCTCCGGTTTTGTCTTTTCTCCTTTTTTAAAGAAAGGTTTATCAATGCTCATTTTGAAGTGTGAGTAGAGAATATTTTATTGATCAGATGTGCCAAAGGAGTTGAAATTTCTTCTGATATTTTTTTGAGCGTTTCGCGGTGATCGAATCGTATCCGGCAGTTTTTCTATTTTCAAGTGAATCAATTGCCGTCTTAATTTCTTGTTCCGTAGTGGGTGACAGAAAAAACGAATTTGAGACTGATTCTCTTTAAGGTGTGGGTTCAAGTGAGGGTGTTATATTTTCTGCTAGAGTTTTCCCTACATTTATGAAATAGTTGTTGAAGATTTCAGTCATTTCCTGTTCATCTTCGACTATATTTTTATTTTTTGATTCAATTTTTGTTATATCTTGTTTTGGATGGGGGTTGTGTAGAATTTTCACAGTGTTCCATGTTTTCGTGTTATTTTTATTCTTATTTTTTATATTTCTGACATAGTAGCTTGTAGTTTCTATTAGCCTGTTCAGTTGATTTTTGTATGTTACATAAATATTCTTTTTTGTACTGTTCGGGATTTTTCATATATTTTTTATATGATTTTTCTTTGATATTTATGGATTTTACTAGGCTCTCTGTTTTCCAAATTTTCCTTTTGAATAATTTTTTCTTGATTTTCATT
Organism: Leptinotarsa defecta; assembly: GCA_015342085.1. Classification (NCBI taxonomy): domain Eukaryota; kingdom Metazoa; phylum Arthropoda; class Insecta; order Coleoptera; family Chrysomelidae; genus Leptinotarsa; species Leptinotarsa defecta. The sequence goes on along the minus strand of WOGO01002989.1, from coordinate 13,316 downwards.
TTTTTAAGTGTGTTTTTCAATTGTTCGAGTTAATTTTTCTGTGAAAGCTGTCATTGCTTCTTCAATTCTTGTTTCATTTTATACGATTAATCAGTATCTATCATTTCATTTCAAGAGACTGATACAAAAATATTCAATGAGGCATTTTCTTTACAACTGGATAACGAAGGGAATAAAAAAAGCATCAAATAACCTACGTTGCTTGTACAACAACAGAAAATTCCTCAGCAACAACCAATTTTTCATGACATACCTTAGGAAATTACACCGTATTCATAAACAAACCATCGCACCTGTCAAGGATTGATTACAAAATTAGGGTGAACCAAGCAGAAACGTGGGCCATAATCAACGATATCAAAAGAAAAAAACAAGCGAATTATGTGATATAAATCTAGATATTGCTCAATAGCCTCTAACTGCAAATATAAAAACTGCTATCAACCCTCTAGATAATTTGAAAAAGATGTTCTTTCCATTGAATTATCTGATTATGTATGAGACTGATTTGATTAAGTTGATATCAGGAACAACTGAAATAAAAAACAAAACTTTCTAGAGCGATGCTAATTTGTCAGCAAAATTATTGCTGCTTTGGTTTTTGGTCATAGAGAATTCATTTGTCACTGGTATATTTCTTGAAGAGAAATATAATTTCAGCTGCTTAACAATTGGGTTTTCGACTTGAGAAAACATCACAGATGACATTTTCAATTTTTTCGAAGCGATCATGAAATTCTGCTGCAAAAGGTCTCTTACTATGAGTTTCGAGGTATAGCACTTGATTGGTTCAGTTCCTGACAGAAATCAGACAGTAACAGTGAGTGGAAATTCATCTAGAGGTATAATAATGCGTTGTGCCACTCAGGGGTCAGTTCTGGGCTTAATTGTTTTTCTTCTGTGAATTATTAATAATATATTCAATGTCAATATTTCTGAACGATTCGCATTTTTCGCAGATGATGCTACAATTGTCTGGCACAATAGAGACTGGCACAATAGAGAATATGTTGCCTTAGTCAAGTGTCTTGTTCTGATACTGAAGAAATAAAAATCTCTTGTAATGCTAACATGCTGATGCTGAATATATTCAAGAAAACTATCGAGATTCATGTTGACGTTTCTTTGAAAATAATAAGATACTGACGTTTCAAATCATAAATATAGAAATGAATTTACTCGTCTAGAAATGAAACCTACTCTTCCACTACCCGGTTCATCACTAATTGAACAATCTTCAATATATCGGAGCAAACAATAATATTATCACTTGCTACACTGAAAATTAAGTATAAAAGACCTGAAACAATTCAAAAATTGTCACTTTGAGTTCAGAAATTAACCCTAATCCTCTCTAGTCTGTATCAGAATTAAGAAATATTCGCCGCACAAACGTTTTCTTTCTGTGCCAACAAGGTGAGAAGATGAATGAAATTGAAAAAATATATATGTTCAAAATAATTCGGAAGGTCCTAGAAGCAGTCATCACACCAGTCCCCTCAGCAATCTACGGTATTGATCAGATAAAAAATAAATAATATCGATGGACGTAGCGTAATCTGAGTAAATATGTAAATACTACGTCCAAAAATTTTATTATTCTTTTATCTGATCAATACCGTAGATTGCTGAGGAGGGTAGTGTGATGACTAATACCTATGGCCTTACAAATTACTTTTTATTTTCAGTACATAATCTACATCATTATTATATATTTTTGTTAATAAAACGATTTAACATTATTCAACTGAGAGACAACGATAAAAATAAAATAAATACAACAATAAAAATTACTTGGCGCTCCGGGGCGACTTCATCGATTCCAGTGGCGCATTTGCTTTTTCAGCTGCAAGAAAACCCGGAAAAACCTGCAGCACCACATCATCTGAAGATCTTAATCCAACAATGTCCTCTCTCTCATAAAACAAAATGTAGGGTGTCTCCAGAGGCTCCAATAAATTCAATGCATCGCCAGAACACTTCGTGACACGACTATCGTCAAATTTAAACCAGTCCGTTTCTTCTTTGACCAAGGCGTAATAATGACCACATTCAACGCCAGAACCACAGTGAACATAAAAAAATCACTTATTTTAATTTCAAGTTTCCAGTTTCTAATTTCGTTTCACAATCCTTTCATTTTATTTAGTTCATTCAACGATTTAAATGTCGAAGTATGATTTCCTATTTGATATCACTAGAGAAAAATAATCATGATATTTTCATTGGTAGGTTCGTTGAATGTCTCAAATATTTTGAAAATATTCCATAGTGAAGGAAGGAACTATGTTTTTGAATGGACTGTCTTTTCATATTTGGATTCCTTGTGGATATACATCAAGCGGGTCAGAAGATCTGTTGAATCTGTTTTTCTGTTAAGCAACTGTGCCAAAAATTATGTCAACTGTCCGTCACTTGGAGAGTCTATTTCATTATGAGAATATTGTATACAGTGGATTGATAACTGTACTCAGAAAAACTTTCAGTATTCATGTCATAACTGTATTCGAAAATCCGAATTTTAAGGGTAAAATTTTGAAAATGAAATTTCGTATTCTCAAAAAGCTTGACAACAGATACTCGTATATTGTCTCATTTTTCTCCTACTCTTTTTCAAGATACTCACAATTTTATCCACTATGTCTTCGGTTGGTGACGGTTTATTTGCATCATTTAACAAGAAACCGCAATTGAAATTTTTTTTTGATGTATAGAATAGTATGTTTATATAATTTATGATGGAAATATGGTAAAAGAAGCTTTGAGAAATTTCAATGATGACAATTATGTCACTGATGACTACTTCGAATTCCTTAGCCATATTCGTGGTAAGCATATTTATAAACAGTTTTAATGAACATTATATTCGATTAGAATATTTCCTTGAAAATTATTATGATATTTCATAGGTCTGAACATCAACAAGATAGTATCTTCTAAACAACCTATAATAAAAAAAAACATTTCTCCTCATATGAGCATTAGGGTTTTTTGCTAAAGATGATGTTGTAAAGGTTTTTTCCTATCGTGTCTGAAAATTGCCACAATGATTCCTTTACATAAAGGAGGCGATCTTGACAACCCCGCTAATTTTAGGCCAATTGCTTTGCTACCCGTCTTGTCTAAAGTTATAGAAAAAGTTATAAAAAAACGACTAATATTATTCCTCGAAAAAAACAATATAATAAATGTATTCCAGTTTGGCTTTCAGTCTTCAAAAGGAACACAAGACACCATATTTTCTCTCCCGGAAAACCTGTACACAAATCTTAATGAAAGAGAATCTGCGGCGGCCATGTTTTGTAACCTAACCAAGGCCTTCGATTGTGTAGACCACATGCTACTTCTCCGCAAGCTAGAAGTTTACAGATTCAGAGAATCTGCATTGTTTTGGTTTGAGACGTACCTTTCTCATCGGCGGCAGAATGTTCTATTATATGGAATTCCATCAGAGAAACATTTCATTGGCAGTGGGGTCCCACAAGGTTCCATTTTGGAATCGGTGTTGTTCCTTATTTATGTCAATGACTTAGTCCATGTGGACATAAGTGGTAAATTCAAATGTTTCGCTGATGACACCACTATCCCCCGGCATAGCAAAACTGCCTCAAATTTACTTGATCAAACCATCGTCGACATAAGAATGTTGAAAGAGTGGTTCTAATCTTTTACCATTCAATATCGACAAAACAAATGTGGTCACGTTTGGATGTAACATAAAGGAAGTACTCTAGGAAAATGTGAAAGATGAAAATTTGGAGAAAAAAAAATTTTTAGGGCCCTTCATTGATGAAAATCTGAAATTTGATTTCCATGTAGCCGGACGGTAGCCGGTTGGTTTCTACGTGGGTGCTTTGTTCACTCACTCAAATCGACCGCCGTGTTGGTCGCTGGTTCAAGCCCTAGTCTGAACGATCGATTTTCACTTGCTATCGTACAACCCGTGTTAGCTCGCACAAGTTTCAACTCCTGAGGGTTGTCGTTCGTAGGGGTGCTGGTTAACAGAAAAACAGATTTTAAACAGATTTTTCAAACAGATGTCGACTACTTATGTAAGGTATTTTCTCTACAAAAAAGATCCAAGGCTAGTTACAGGGCTTCATGCCGCCCATTATTTGTGAAGCAAAACAAATCTGACTTCAGTATGTCTTTTTGTTTTGGAAATAGTGTGTCTTATATATAAAAAATATAAAATTCAATTTAACACCACACGTCAGTCTTACTTCATTTCCCTTCCATTAACTACTATAGTCCTTACACAAAATTCTGTTATTTTCAATAGCAAAAAGTTATTTAATCACCTTCCCATTGATTTGAGGCGAATAAATATTGAAAAGAAATTTAGAAAAAAAGTAAAAGAATTTCTTGTTAGAAGGCCCTTTTATAGTGTGGACGATTGCTACCAAGGCTCTATCGAGTAATTGGCATGTAGCTTTGTGTGAACAAGTTATTGAAATCAACACGAAATGGCTATCAATGTTCATTACGTGTAGCATTATATATTTACATTTACTCAATGTTCATATATTCATGTACTTATATTCTTTTCAGCTGGGCTCACTATTGTTTTGTCCATATTCTCTTCTCTTGTCTCTAAGCATTATTTTGTACGTACGTTTCACACGTTTTAATTCACTAGACTTTGCCAATAAGATGTTCAGATTTTGGATAATAAAGCATATTTTCATTTCATTTAATTTGAAGGAGAAATCACATAAATAAAATAAAAATGAAGTGAAATGAGAGTACTTCTTGAGAACAGGGAATGTTGAGTATTTGGCTTTCAAGATTAATGTTGGTTACAACCACTACATTTTTGGTGTGGTTTGATATTTGTTGGGAATGTGAATTGAGAAATACTTGTTGAACTTATTCATGAATTAGACCTGTAACATTCTGGGTAAAAGCTACACTACTACTCCTCACATTAGTTCCATTCGTGAAGTTTTGATAGCAATTCTGGAGTTCATTCAGTAATACGATGTTGATAATATCAGATATTACCAACGGTGGAAGATTTTACAATATGTATCTTTTTTTTACAGTGGATAATGACTCTCATGAATAATTTTGATCAACTGATCTTCACCCCTTGTAACACAGAGAAACCTGCGTTATTTTTTGAAGTAGAATATTCATATTTTTGGACTTTCTGATCCAATTATTGAATATTCTATCGTCTTAAATAGTATTTTTTTTTGTGAGCACACCCTTAGTGTTCTAGGCAAAAACATTTTTGTTTGTTGATCTCCTATTCGATTCGAATTACATATTTTGAGCACTAAGAAATCCAAATGAATAATATTAAGTTCTTGAATAACAGTAAAAAATAATCAACAAACATACAACTAAAACATAATTGGAGAAAAAATAATAAAAATGACATGATTGATATTTTTGCAACAAAAAACCTAAATGACTTGTCAAGATTCATCCTCACTATAAACTTTCAATATTTTTGTAGGGGCTCCCGCGAGTGTAGACGATTTTTATCTGGGAACGGAGAAGGTGAGTGTTACGCTAAATGCACACACACACCGATTTTGGACGACCGATTTCATACCGATCGTTCAAATTCCAATAGTGAACCACATGTGGGTACGGGACCTGACCGTCCACAATCGGTATGTGTGCAATTAGCCTTAGATGTTTTGTCTTTAATTCACAAGTAAACTCTGAGGCTGATATTTTTTCTAGGTTTCTCGAGACGACGCAGTTGTGCTTTGTCAAGAACGATCTATGAAACTTGTTAGCATTCAAGATTCTGAGAAAAATGAAGCTATTTACGAATTATTGAAAAAACATGGTGAGTGGAGTAAGAAAAGCAGACCTCATTTTGAAAATACTTGACTTGTTTCTTCGAATTATGCATACTCATTGGATATGAATTGAAATCAGAATGATATCAGAATGAAAGATCATGTTTTACGCAATTTGATCTATCGCTACAAAAAATGTAAAAACCATTGAAATTGTTTCAAAGCTCTCTAACAAGAAGAAAATGATAATATGATTTCAATTTCGAAACATTTACATTCAACTCTAATTCAATATCGCAATCATTTACTAATATGATTGACGCAAAATTATTTTCGAATAGCAATTGATAATTTAAGTGAGTATATAACTTCTAAATTGAACTCGAATACAATTATAGTCTGCATATTGTATTATATTCCCGAAAATAAATACCAGAAAAAAATTGAAAAAATTCACTGATACTAAATTTGGTTATTCATATTGATCTACTCTGTAGAAGAAGACACAAAATTTGTCCCTCAGCGTGAATTATTGAATCATAAATTCTGAGGATACTCTTGCGAACATTTCTTCGTTTTCCTTCATTTTCATCTACCAATATGAAATATGTATCATTTTATATTGTTAGATGATTATTATTTTCGTTATCCTCTTTCCTTTATAATCTCATCAATTTTGATGACTTTATCTGATGGATCCAAAGCAAGAGTGTTGACAGAAGCATTGCAATATACCCATAATATCAAAATATAATCCATACTTGAGAGATAATCGAATGTGTTTTCTTCAGATTGGTTTTCCCTCAGAATTTTGATGGGGAAATTTCACTTGAAATTCCTTCATCGACTGATGGAAATTGCTTGAAACTGAATATAGATACATTGTTCGACTCAACAAACCCGAGTAAGAAACAGCGATAACATCTCCTCCTATGAAGACACCTCCTATAGAATTGATATCCACAAATATCAAAGATGAATGAGGATCCTCAAGGGAGTCCGTTGGAATAACAAGTTTCGACATCATGGAAAGAGATTGAAAATTTGGAATTGGCCGCGGTGGTAGTGCGCCCGACTCACGATCGGTTCCCGCCTCGACCAGATATTTTTCTCGAGAGATTTTTCTGGTTGAAGCTGGAATGATTCTGCAACCGTGTTAGGAATCACACGTTGAAAGGAAAGACTTTGTTAGTCCTTAGCTCGTACAAGTTTGTCAACTTCTGAGAGTTGACGTTCGTATGGGGGCGACAGCTGATTAACGGAAAAACAGATTTTAAAACAGATTTATCTTTCACTAGAGCTTTCACTGCAATAAATGAAACCACATCCCAAAAACAATGCATTCGTCATCCAACATCCGACAGGGCTGTTTTAGACAAGCCATAGGTCTCATCGGTCAACCATGAATATACTGTGGAATTCATTCCCAAAGAACAATTCCGAGTATGAGTAAGAATGGGCATCCCCTCACGAAGACATCTATGAGCTCTACAGAAAACTCACTTCAGTTGAAAGCTTATAAATGAACGTGTTTAGTAGTGGATTCGAGATCTATATCAACTTAGCATAAAATCCCGGAAGAAGAATCATAGAATTTTATATTCTCACGCTGCTTTCTACGGGTTCATTTCCATACCTCCTTCAGGAGGTATGGACTGTAGACCTGTAGACCAGGCTGTAGACTTCGATGCGTCTACATAACTGAAAAGTACTGGATAGTTATCAAAATTTCGGATATTCCTTTGTCACGTTTCTCTTTGAGATATATTTTCGAGCATCCAGTGCACTTGGCTTGGTTTGCAGAACAATCCAAGACTTGTTCCCAAGTTGGTCGGATTATTTGGTCTGTAAAGAGTCTCACGAGTACCTAGAGAAAAGAGGTCCATTACGACAGAGCCCCGCATCAATCTACCTAAGACGAGAGAATGCTTGGTTCTCAGATTTTTCAGTTATGGATAGTGAGTGGGTTCAGAATTAGATACTCATATCTCAAGATGAGGCAGTGAGGCAAGGCTACAAGGCAGTTGATTATGTGAGTCATTCGTGGAATGAAGCATTCCATAATTTGTAATAACGACAGGGTCATACCGATAATCCTTACAGTGCAGAAGTATTGTCCAAAATAATGTACAGAACTCGCATTCTTTGCTAATAACTCCTACTCAGCAAACACGATCCTCAAACCTGATGTTCACCTACCAGGAAAAAGGTAATATTAATAGTAATGAAAATGGTATCGTATGTTATCTGGAAGACAACGGTAGATCATGGAATAATAGAAATGTAGGTTTTTGGCTTTCTACTCATCCATCTTCATACAGTTTCTATCTGAGAGTAACTACTCTGGGTGATCTACACATCTTCAAAAACTGTTTATTTTGAACCTGATTGCTTTTTTTCTTCCTTCAAAAAGTACTCCTAAACACTTTTTTCCAGAAAACTAATTTCTCCTAAAATATCCCCCTATCAATTCGATTGAAATATTTCATTTAAGTGGACTTCAAAACAATTTATTGAAGACAACTGTGAAAAAATTACTGCTATTAATGCAAGAAAATTCCTTTGCAAAGGAATCATGGAAATCGGCTGGAGTGATGTTTGCCATTTTATCATGCAATAGTTTATTCAAATATAAAAGTTTGATTATTCCTTATTATAACTCTAACAAATATAAATAGAACTACACATGAAGTATCCCCTTTGAAATTAAAAAAAAAACATCGAAATCAGTCAACGTTGGGAGAAATTTTTGTTGAACAAAAATATTTCGACGAATTGAGGAGGTCTTCCTTTTTTGAAGTTTTTAGAGGAGCATCAATATAATTGGCTCAATAGAGAAGACAACTGAATATGGGATGATATTCAGTCACATGATATTCATTCGGTTAATAAATAATTATGACTGAAACTCAAATATATATTCGCGAAGTACATTTCAATAAGCCACATTTTCACCAATTATCTATCTTGAAATGTTCTAACAATTTTTTTGCAGATATCAATTATCCCGTTTGGACATCCGGATATCAAAGTTCCAATGGATCAATCTGGACCTGGTTGAACGGAGGAGAATTCAAATATTTCAACTGGGGTCCAGGAGAGCCTAATTCTGCTAGAGGAAACGAGAATTGTTTGGAAGTGTTCAAGAAGAATACCGAAGTTTTATGGAACGACCAACCATGTGAAGATAAGCGTGGTTTCATTTGTGAAAAAATACAAAACGAATGTAAGACGGAACTAGTCAGTGTCAGCGTCAATGAGAATGTATGCTCCATAAGCGCATCTAAACCTGCCAAGAAGTTCTACCTTAGTACACAAAAGGTTAGTCTGAACTTTCGACAAATAATAGAAATGTTATCGTCTCGATTAGAATATTTGAAACAACATGTATAACAACATCTCAAAACGTATAACGGCCACAAACATATAGATGGTAGCCTGGTTAGCAAGGGAGAATTTAGTTTAACGTAGGTATTTAAAAAACACTTCATTGTGAGATGTTCACAAAACAGTTTTATAAAAACGCAACACGTGTTTCACCATACAGTGGATTCTTCATGCGTGACTTTACTGAAGTTAGTTTTCATTGAATCAAGTGGCATTGCTATAAAAATGGTAGAAATGACACGTTGAGGGTTTATACTGTGTCAATACCTGGGACCGACAGCTGCTCAGTGGTCAAACTCATCCAAACCTATTTGTCTCAACTTTCGTCATTTTGAAAAGTTGAAGTTTCAATGTTTCAATTGAAAAAGTTTTCGGTTTTTCTCAGGCAACTTTGGATTATTTTCGCTATATTTGATGAAACTTGGTATGTTATCTGGTAGAATTTTGATGAGAATTGTTGTATACAACTATCATTGAAAAATTAAAAATGAATCCCTCTTGAAATAATTCTTTGTATTCATTCAATTCATCGCAAATACTCTTGGATTGACATGAAGCCAGTATGATTTCATGAGATGCAATAATCCGCCTAAAAATTGAATCGTTACTCACCATACATCCTGTATAACATTTTGCTGGTGGATGAGAATTCAAAATTTATATTGAAATGAATATAGTTTAAAAAACTAAAAAACACGCTTATAAAGAATATCGAACTGAAAATTCAAAAATATTTTTAAATAAGTTTAAAACAATGACGAACTCACTTGCACCCCCGTACTGCAACTGAGCTTTAATTTTTATTAGAATATAGTTTCAATACTAGTATTATTAGAAAAAAGCGACATGCTCTTGATACACAAAAAATATGACACAAAGCGCATACGCTTTTTTCACAATAATAGTAGTATTTTCCGTTGGTTATTGTTTTGAGCTCATTAAAAAAATACATTTTCAACTTTTCAGTTCGATGTTCTTTGAAAGCATTTTTTAAATTTGTTTAAACTAGATTTATTTTCCATTTTTTAGATTCATATACTATAAAAGCGTGTTTTTTAGTATTTTTAGTATTTTCAAACAATATTTATTAAATGTTAAATTTGGGATCAATCAGCCGTATATTGTTTAGAAAAATGACCATTGATACTTTCCGATTCCGGAGAGGAAGCTTGAAAATCAGCTACCAATCCCAAGGAAGACAGCAGGCGCGCAAAGAAGGGTTACAAATAAGGCAGCAGGCGAGCGTGTTGATAAAAAAAATACTTTCTTTAAATGAAGTGAAGTGAGTTCGAATTATATCGAGGAGGTTACATACAGCGCCATCTACCCGCGAAAAGATCAAGCAATAATGTCGATAATTCTGTCAAATACAGATCCCGAGCATTCAAACTGCAAAAAAGAGGTATAAAACAAGCATACATACATACAGATGAAGCTAATAAACGCGTGTTGATTAATAAAAATATTCGTGGAGGAAGCTTGAGAGAGAATCACTCTATTTTAAAAAATAGCAAGCTTCAGTAATGCCATCTTTTGTTTATGATGTCCATCGTTTTTTAAACCAGAACTATAACAAATCGGTTTCAATTCATTTTCATTAATATTATATCAGTGACTTATGAAAACCACCTCCTCTTTAGCAAATAAGAAAGGTCGATATATAAAAAAAAGAAAAATCAATCTTCGCAGGTTTGCATATATGAAAAATACAAAAGCAAAATAAAATGATTTTTTGAACATATATCACAAAATTATCTTTATTTTTCAGGCAACGTATGCTCAGGCATTCGAAAGTTGTTCTGATATGTTCATGCAACTTGCTGAATTACGGAATGAAAAAGAAAATAACGCCTTATACAATGTGATGAAGGGAAGAGGTAAAATCATTTCTAAAATGTATTCACATAATAACATTGAACATTCTTCACTTCCTAGTACTTTACGATTACAATAATGAAATATGATTGTTTCCATAGATTGTATACTTCATGTTCAATTATTCGAAATGAATCAATCATAAGTAATGAGATAATCATGAAGTAACGAGTGTTTCTTGTTCAAGAACTCAAACATATATTTTATCTATCACAAAAGATACTGATACTCCAACCCAAAATTCCATAATATACAAATATTACAATATCATGATTCCATCTGTCAATACCATTATCTTTAATGATTAAATTCTTCAAAAAATTTCATTCCATTAGATATAGAAGTCAATATTTTCGAATGAAAGCAAGAATACTCGAGATTTCCATTGTCTTTTTGAATGTCTCAACAGATCAGTTTTTATTGCTTTTTATCTGTTTCTCATCATTTTTCACAGCAACAACCCCGTACTGGACTGCAGGTCACAGGAACCCTCGTGGTAGCTGGAAATGGTTGAACAACGAACCCATTACTTATTTCAACTGGAGAGCAGGAGAACCCAATTCCGCCTCAAACGTAGGAGCCTGCCTCGAAGTTTTCGTTTCAGACAAAACCTTATTATGGAATGATCAAATTTGCTCCGACAAACGATTTTTCGTTTGCCAAAAAGTAGATCCCGTTGTGCAAATAACTGTGAAAGGAAAACTTACTCTTCCTAGTGGATCAGGAAACAATCAGCAGAAAGACTGTTCTGTGGTTGTGAAAAATTTGTAATTGGATATTGTAATATTCTTTTTAAAATGAAATCTTGAAAGAAAATCAATAAATCGTAAAATTTTTCTACTAATACACGAGTTTTATTAATGTCAGTACCGTTCTTCTTACAACTGTGCCTAGTTAATGAAAAGAATCAACTGACACTGTTGAAAATATAAAACTATTGAAATTAAAGTATCTGCAGAGATATATCGTAAAGTGTATGATACAGATAGAGAGTCGGTGAAACTGGTACAAAGTTGTTCATTTTCAGATACTATTAACTAATCACAAAATATCAGATCTGCAAAAGATGCAAGCAAAAATAGTCCTATTGATCATAAATAACCACAAAAAGTATGGAGGAACTCAGGAGGAACTGCAAATTATATCCCCAACAAACTCTAAATATCATGGTATATTTCAACATTATTCGTCAATAACGTCATCGACGTTGCAAGTCATGATGATGAACTTTGACTTCGAAAACATGGACTGGTCGAAAACCGAACACGAGACGACAGGTGGGATATTCTGTAAGTATAAAAATCAATGTATGGAGCTCTGCCCCAAAACATACCCTGAAGTTGCTGGATTCTATCCAGAAAAGAGTCATCCGCCTGGTTGGAGACGTGAACATCACGTGCAACCTTGATAGTCTGAAACATCGAAGAAAGGTTGGAGATTTGTCTCTTTTCTATAGATACTTTCACGGGAAGTGTTCAAGTGACTTGGCACATTTGATTCTACCAAGAGCGATACATATCAAAAATACGCAACTCAGTACACCTCGAACTTCACTGCTTGAAAACTCTTCCATTTGGTGAACTGCTTGTATATAGAATAAACTTTCAGAGATCGTTTTTACAAATGAATTTAATCTCCAGATATTCGAATCCAACGTTAATCGCTACTTTCGCACAGACACCGCTCGCGTCTTATGTATTTTTCTGTAGTGCTTGTGTTCTGTCCAGGAACAAGAGTTGGGGTCCCCATTATACAGATATATACTGGAAACCCTATACATATATTCTGTCAGTGAAAGAGTTGAGTGTGATTGTTTTAAGTCGATTACTGCTTCATAAAAACATATCTTCTGATCTCTTCTCACACAATTCTTCTGTGAAAATTCCACACAGTACGCTGTCTTGCTTATGGACCCATTTTACAACCTGGTACCCCTACAGCTGGTGCAGAGCCTATATCAACCTCAGTCTCTAGCGCAATAATCAGCTTTTTCGTTGCTTTCAATACCTGAATATAGAGTCAATCTATTTCCATCCGCCATATTTCTCAGTTCATCACATTTTCAGTCTCGGAGTCACGTTTTTATTCACGAGTATCGCAAGTGCCACCTGGCTATCTGTGTAATTATTGATCCGGTCATCTCGTTGAGGCCTCAAAACTAACGTGCTCTGTTCATTCTTTCTGAACAAGGATTCATCTTATAGCAACTCTAAAAAAGTGCAGTCATCAAGGACCATATTAAAAACAGAATATTGAATGAAATATAAGACATATGACTTTCAATTACTCTACGTA
>WOGO01002988.1:0-14952 GCA_015342085.1 Leptinotarsa defecta | reverse complement strand
TACCGATATATACTTGTAGTGATTGATTGTTACTCAAAATATCTGTGGACTGTAGCAGTTAAAGATAAAACAGATAGTACAGTAACTAATGCAATAGAATATGTACTGAAGGAGGTTAAGTTTTCCCCCAAACATATACAAAGCGATTAAGGGAAATAATTCCTTAATGAAAGCTTCGCTTCTCATCTCTAATGCGAGAATATAATATCAATCATTATTCAACAGTTAGCACAGAGAAGGCGGCTATAGCAGAAAAAGTGATTCGTACAATGAAGCCATGGCTCTACAAGGAATTTTCGATGAGAAGTCACCACAAATGGCTCGATATTCTTCCAACTATAACTAGTAGATTCAGCAATAAAGTGCATGTTACAATAGGTATGGCACCCATCAATGTTGATTCAACAACAAAATTGAAATTCAAAGGTATCAAAGGAGGAAATGGAGGAAAACAAAGTCAACCCAAATTCCGAATGAATGATATTGTACGTATAAGCAAGTACAAAAATATTTTTGAAAAGTCTTACACTGCGAACTTAACCACGGAAGTCTTCAAAATTGTTAAAATCGATAAAACCGCCCACACAACCTATAATCTCGAAGATATGAATGAAAAACCTATTAGACGATGTTTTTACAAAGAAGAGTTATTGCGAACCAAAAATCCTGACGTATATCTGATTGAGAAGGCGTTGAAGAGAAAATAAAATAAAGTATATGTAAAGTGGTTAGGCCTTCCTAGCGAACAGAATTCTTGGATTGATGAATCAAATATGGTTCAAATGTATCTACTAATGTATTTATGAATGAAGTAATGTTAAAGTTCATTATTGTTTTCATTTTAATTATATGTAAGTGAATTGAAAAATATTGCAGCGGTAAACGTTGCTTCAACCATTCGCTACGTTCTGTGTATACCAAACCAAATTAATTGTATACTCCATTTCCGCTTATATTTTTTCAACTGACAATATTGAAAACATAATACCATTCCCAAAACTAATCGCTGTCACTTTGAAATGCACTCTAAAACCCTTTTCGCCAATTATTTCTCACTGATAATGCCGTCTCATAAAGTTGAGTCATCTCCTCAAGCTCTGCCTGAGCCCGCATTCTCGAACGTTGATGAAATTGGTTATCTTTCTCAATTCTTGAACGGAGTTCATCTGCATCTTTGCACATTTTAACCAATTCAACCTTCGCTAATGCAATCTTGGCATCTAAAGCTTGAAAAGTTTCCTTATTGACATTACTGGCTCGCTCACTCTTTTCGTATTCAGCAATGGCCATCGGTGCCTTTACAAGGCGGCATTTAGCTTTCTTTTTCACATCCCCAAACCGATGCAGTGGACTTAAACAATGAAAATATGCATCGCATTTTTCAATGTGTACCAAACCAAAACAATGTTCACTCTTTATTTCACTTAAAATTGAAGCTACCATAATTTAATATTCCCAATTAACCTAAAACTCTTCTATTATTTCTAATTAACCTAAGAAATTGTCCATAAATGTCTAACTATTTATACCGCTCTCAGCTTTTCGCCTTTCCTCCAGAGATGCATGCTTTCGATCTAGTTCGGCCATTTCTTTCGCTAGTTCGCACCGTCGGTTACCAATTTCAGCCTGTTGGCGGGAAATGCTAGCCAACGCGGCCTCACTAGATCGGGAAGCGAGTTCTACTTCCCTACACCTCTGTAGGAAATTTTCCATATTTTCACTTATTTCTCCGATAGGCTATGACACCAACACTTGTAGAGCCGTCGGTGTTTGCTAGCAGTGGTGAAAGCGGCATCACCGTCGGGGTCAACAGGATGTCCTTAACCTCCGGAAAAAACACCCCCGGTGATTCCACTGCTGGTGCGGGTGGTGTGGGGGGTCTCATGCTCTTCCGAGCGGTCAACCAACTACTTGCATAAGGATCAGTCTCATTGCAAGTACTTCTGTACTCTGCCGAGCCGCTATTGTGGATTGTATTGCAGCTTGTAGGGCTAGAAGTATGACCTTCTCAAGATATGATACAGTTACAATCTCTCTTGTCAATTGGTTCGCTTGTATTTTTCAATATTTTTTTGGTATGTCATAATGACCATCTATTGTTAATTTCAACCCTTTACCGGGAGGACCTCGAATGACATTACCACCCCATTTTCTTTTTCTACCAAATGTATCTATGGTTTTAGACATTGTGCATCCACGATGGTTCTTCTCGAACTGATATTTCTTTCATTTACGTTATTCTATATACTTTGCAGTGATTGGTTAGGAAAATAGAAACAAAACAAATAAAATTTTTATCATTTCTATATTCATCAAAGTAATTTGGTAGAAGTAATGCATATAAATTAATATCACATTTCAGTTTGCTACACATTTTTATTCATTTATAAATACCTACATGAACATCAATATTCAATTTTCCGGTTTTAAAGACATTAAATGGTATTTCAGTCATCGAACTCGGCAGACAATAAATCAATTAGTTGATCCAGTAGACTCTCCTGAAAATGTAAGTGTTGAATAATATTAGTTATCCAACGGATGTTATCATTCGGATCTTTTTGATAAAATTCAATATCATTATGACGCCAAGGAAAAGTGTGGGTAGTATTCTGAATGATAAATCGTTCATCGTCGTGGTATGATAATGCAACTTTATTCTTCAATTCAGTATACATATCATGCAACACGCTCCTAAATGAATTCACCTAACCTAACCTAACCTAACCTGACCTAACCTTTTTTTATCTGTAGGGTGGAAACTGCTTAGGACTAGGTCCTTGGCCTAAGTAGTCTATCAGACCTAGTACTGTCGGGCGCTACTCCGACAAAAACCACCCCTGGCCCTATCCCATCCCTGGAACTATCCTGAAGGACATACTCAGAGTTGGGCGGCAAAATTTCTTATACTTCCCAGGTAATTACAGACCTTGTTCTGCCTGAATCCTTCTCTCTTCTCTTTGATGTTCTCTCTCTTCTACCTCTTTTTGTTTCATTACGCTCACGATGAACGTGCCAGCCGTTATCCAACCCTCTCTAGAATTTAACATTTCCCTTACCATGGTATCGATGGCCGCTACTCTTCCAGTCTCCTGTTCGAATATACTTTTTTCTCTGAGCCACCTGTCACATGCTATGATAGTATGCTTCACGTCATCAAACCTCCCACAGTAAATACATATGTCATCCTCACTCTTGCCTATTTTCTTCGTATATTGCCTGAAGGAACCGTGTTCTGTAAGAAACTGTGTAATAAAGTAATTTACCTGTCTATGTCTGCAGGCCAGCCATGACTGGACATCGGGTATTACCCTTCTTGTCCATTGGGGATTTAGTGTATTCGTGTCCCACCTATCCTGCCACTTCTGTACCGTTCTTCTCCTCTCGGTGTCTTTGCGTTTTTTTTGGACATCCGGTATCTCGTTCAAGCGAGACCTTTTCCTGACCAGGAGGTCCATAGGGGGTATCCCAGCTATCACGCAAGCCGCCTCCGCTGACACTGTTCTATACGCGACAATCACTCTGACGATCATTTTTCTCTGCGTGGCGTTTACCATTCTCTTGTATTTTTCCACCTCCATTACTCTTTTCCAGACCAGTGCCGCGTATATCATCACAGATTGTACCACGCCGTACAACAACCTTCTTTTGCCGGTAGTGGGTCCCCTCATGTTGGGCAATAACCTAGACAGGGCGGCTACTTGCCTATCCGCTTTCTCACAGGTCTTGCGAATATGCTCGTTAAAAATCTTCTTGTCGTCCAGCCAGACGCCAAGGTACTCTACGAACTTTTTTGGTATTATCCTCACTCACTGTAAATCAAAAAAGATGTTGTCCCTCTTTCTCGGGCCTTTTATTATGATGGCCTCAGTTTTCTGAGACGCGATTTCAAGGCCATTTGCACTCACCATTCCCCTATTAGTGCGAGCGCGGTGTTCGCCCTATTCATAAGGAGGCTTGGCTTCTCTGCCCTCACCACCAATGCTAGATCATCAGCAAATGCTGCTGTCGAGCATCCCTCCGGAAGGTCCTGTCTCAGCACTCCATCGTAGACTACGTTCCATAGTGTTGGCCCCAGAATGGAACCCTGCGGGACACCCTGTGTCATATCTTGCTGGTACGTGCCACACATAATATAGGTTAGATAGTTGCTGACTCCAATTTCCTGTAGTTTATGTAGAATTTTTCCCCATTTCGCGATGTTAAAGGCATTTTTCACATCTATGAGGATGATCGTCCCCCACGCTGCCCCTCTCTCACAAGCTCTTTCCAGTACGAACTGGACTGCCTGGATTGTTCTTTTTTTCGGCCTAAAACCAAATTGGGTGTCCGAAATTCCATGTTTGTCTCTAAGCTCCGCTTCTAGTCTTGCCTTCAGCAACTGCTCATACAGTTTGGCCGGGATATCTATAAGAGTGACAGGCCTAGCCTTGGTATTTGTCTCATTTCCTCCGCCCTTGTGTATCAGAATCACCTTAGCCTTCTTCCATTCCTGGGGGAAGGCCTCCTCCACCAGCAGCGCATTTAGGATATTTAAAAAGATGTCTGGACTTGTATCTGCCGCTAACTTTATGGCCTCCGGAAGGATGCCGACCGGGCCTGGTGCCTTTTTGTTTTTTAATCTCCTAGACGCCGCTTGGAGTTCTTTGGTGCTGAACAATGGTGGATCCTCGTTTGGTCTCGGGCATGATGGAACCTGGCTGTCATCAGTTGGAAACAGTTTCCTGATTCTTTCTACCTTCATTGTATGATGTAGGTCATACGGGGTCCTAAGATCTGTGACTATTTGATATCCTCTCCCCCAGGGGTCTTCTTCCAACTCACTACATAGCTCCTCCCATTTCCTTTTTTGTGCTCTCCTGATTGCAATCTTTAATTTCTTCCTGCCGCTTTTATAACTAGCCTCTAGACCTTCGATCGTGGTTTGATCCATATCTCTACCTCTAGCTCTTGTGAGGGACCTCCTGTGATTATTGCAAATTATTCTGAGCTGCTCGATCTCCTCGTTCTACCATACTGGCTGCAGCCTGTTGTGACCAACCTGTATCGTCATCGTAATCAGATCCTGTGCCTCTCTGATTACTTCGACCAGGCTCTTTACGTCTTTTACACCCCTAGCGGGTATCCGAATGGCATCTCTAAATACATCTGCCTGCGGGCGAGGCCTTTCCACCCATTCTTTCTTCGGTGTCTCATTTCCTTTGTTGATGTCATAGAATATATGTCTGTGTAGGCTAAGGCTTTCTTCTGTGGATACCCTCCACGAATGCACCAGTCTGCTGGTGTTCTGCGTGGCAAAGGTTACGTCTATGAACGATGTCGTTGCTCCCCTAGTGAAAGTCGGGGTACTCGCCTCGTTTAGGACTACCATGTCCAGAGCTTGCAGCGCTTCGTCCATATATGTACCTCTGGCATCTGTAATTGGAGAATTCCAGGAAGGCGATTTGGCATTAAAGTCTCCCGCCACTATCGCTTTGTTCTTTGAGTCCACCACGTGATCCAAAATAAGGTGTAGCCTTCACGTGTGTTACCACGCCGCAGCCCGGGTTCGCGCAGAATACCGCACAGGTATTTGTCGAGTCGACTATCCACCGTGGATTGTTAGATGTTATCCGGACGTTTGGCTCTTGGACCAGGGCAATGTCTACTCCTTCTTTCTCTATGATTTTTGATAGCAGTTTTTGTGCTGCATCCCTTCTGTCGACGTTAATTTGTATTATTTTTAGTGGCATTACTGGTTGTTAGGAGACTCCTCCGCCGTCCCTTCCTGCATTGATCTAGATGCCTGATCTTCTATTAAACCTAGCAGTACAGAATGGGTTTTGTTCAGTGATTCTACTTCTAGTCTATCAGATTCTTCAAGGAATGGTGTACTTTCCCTGGATCTGCTTCCGTCAGGCTCCAAAGATAAAACTTCTTCCTCCATGTTGGGAGACTCCTCACCTTCTTCATTCTGCCGCCTACTGTTTTTTTGTAGGCCATTATTGGGAAAAAGTCTTCCCCACTAGTAACACTAGCCCTCCTCCTTTTTCCTGAGGCTTCTCCTGGCCTCTTTGAGCGCCTCTCTGAAGCGCAGGCAACTCGCATTTCCTGCTCTGTGTCCCGTCGCGTCGCACACTGGGCAGTATTCTTTCTCTACACAATTTTGGGCTTTGTAGTCCGCCTTCCCACACTTGTAACAGTTTCCTGTTCTGTCGGGCCCTTTGCAACTGTCCTTTTTATGATCATGGCTCCAGCATCTTGTGCATTTATGGACTACGACTCTCCTTTCGACACTACATTTGAGGAGGCCTACCCTCAACTCTTCCCTCTTGTAAATTGGCTTAGCCAGATCTTTAGGCAAGGTCACCGTTATGGCGGTCGTGTCGTTCCTCAACGGCCTTATCTCGCTCAGTTTACATTCACTGGCCACTGTCCAGTGGCCTCTTGGACCTCTTCCTTAGTGGCGTCTGCCGCCATGCCTCTGAGGTGAAAGGTATCAGAAGCCCCGCTCCTTCCCAAGCTCTTGGTTTTGAGTGATACCTTACCATCTAGGGCCTTCTTTAATTCTGACAACGCTTCCGGGTCTTTTTCCGTCGTGAGGAGGTTTCCTTCTCTTGTTTTCCTAATTCCTCTGATGGCCTTTGCCGCCTCCGAATTTCCTACGGCATTTTCAACTGCACCTAGAATGTCCCTGTAAGATTTTCCACCCTCGCTCACTATGACCCCGTACTTATTGTCTTTGCTTCCGTTCTTGTTCTTGACCGTAGTGTATATTTCCAGCGTAGTGTTTTCGCTATGGAAAGTTGCCTCAACCATCTTCCTGATGTCCTTGACTGGTATTGCCTTGATTTGATGCAGGCTCACCCTCCTATCCTTCTTTATAGCCTCTTTCAACTTTTTTAGTTTCTCCCAATGGTCTGGTGCCGTTCCATCATAAATAATTCTGGTGACCTTTCTGTTCGAAATGTTTTCCGCTCTTCTGACTCTGGTCAATTGCTCAATGGTCTCAATTTCTCCCTCGAGTTTTTGCAATTCCGGGAACTTCTCTCTGAACAGCTTCTGTATGCTTGCTGTCATCTCTGGGTCTTCAGGTTCGACTATGACAACCTTATGCACCTTGTCCTCCGTCTCAAAGGGGTTTCCCACTATTACAGTTGTACTCGTATATACCTGGTCTTCCCATAGCAGGTGTTCAACTCTTTTGTAATCATCGTAGTCGTCGACAGCTTCCAGGTCTTCTGGGGAAGTAAGCCTGGACGCTGAGCACGAGCACACGCACGTGTACTCCTTACTCGTCATCGTCCCTCCCAGCGTCTTCAGTACGTGCCCTGAGGTCCCTTCCCTTTCTGTATTGTCTATCAGGTAAGTATTCGCCATTTGTCTGGTAATATTACCGAGCATCTTAATGAGTTCCTTAGTATCCTCGGGGATATTGGGGTTGTCTCTGACCTTTATTGAAAGTTCTTTCACTATGGCCTCGGCATGTGTTGTTAGTCTAGACTGCTTTTCCCCTTTCACTGTTGATTTATCCTGGTCCTCATCCGCTTCCTGTGACCTATGTGCCCTCTCCTCGGTTTCAGTTTCCCTGTTGTGAGAGTAAGCCTGTCTGGTCTCGGTTTGCGTGTCGGCCTTCAAATACAATTTCTCTACTGTTTACATTGTTTCGTTCCATTCCTGGACTATAGTTTTCTGCATCTTTTGGAAAATCTCCTTAATCTTCCTCTCATTTTTTGAGAAGTCTGGCAATACTTTTTCTATTTCCCTCATTTGATCTTTGTTGCATTTAATTGCCTCCATGATTGTAAATGCCTCCGGGCTCTCTTTTCTTTTATATACTCCTTCGCCTTTATCAAAAGACGTATGTGCCGTTCTCCTCTTTCTCGAAGTTTCTGAGACCGAGAAATTTCTGCCCAGTTTTGGTTTCCTACTTACGCTCAATTGTACTACATTTTTGTTTACGCCACCAGTATTACCGGGCTGGTGGTCTCCCGTTTCTTTTATTTGTAAATTTCTATCTGTACTCATAATTGTTCCCACGAGGTGGGTCGAAATTCAGTACCGGCGGGGCAGTGCGCCCTTACCCCGCTAAGGCTATCTACACCAGGAGATCGCCATCCTCCCGGTGGCTCCGTCCAAGACCATATAATGTCTGTTCATTCACCTCTCGGCACGGGTCGCATAACACCTTAGATTACGGAATTTTGGAAGGGTTTACTCCCTGGGCGAGGACAGACTGGAAAATAATAATCCCTAGCCCTCGAATACTCTACTAGCGTCAGGATCGGAAAGAAGAAGAGTTGACCAAAGGGGGTCGATAGATCGAAGATGCAAGAAAAGAAAAACGAGACAGATCCACCCAAGACAAGTTGAAGAAAGGTGGAAATCCGAGCTGAGGAAATCCCAGGGTCGCCATGCCTGCACACCAGATGTGTGACTCCAGGAGGATTTTTTATCGAGGATTCCGCCTCTAGATCCGTTGAGTTCTGTAAGAGACAGGTCCGCCACGAGTAGGCACTCAACGATCTTGCCGATGGATAGGCTATTTGCTTCGCGTCACATCGACCTGGAAAACGAAAGTATTGCTACTTTCCCCGGCACCCTCACCTTTTTCATTCAGGCGGTGAGGCCGCCCAAGTCCCTAGGACCCAACTTAACCCAACCTGACCCAAGCTAACCCAACCTAATTTTTTTTGTTTTGACGGGTGGAAATTCGTTACGAACCGACCAAGTACTGGTTCTTCCTTTCCCTGAGGTATGTGGGATTCCCGGCCGAAGCCGTATACCCACTAAAACCACCTCTTGCTCTCAGTTACATTCTTGTTTTCAGTCTAATTCCTCCCGGTTTTGGAGTTCTCTCTCCTCTTTTTTCTTTTTTTCCATAATGGAGTGTAGAAAAGACGCCCCTTTTCTCCACATCTCTTTACTTCTCAGCATGTTGCTAATAAGATTTTCTGATGTAACCCTTGCTCCTATTCCTATTCAAGTTGACTTCTTTTTCTTTGTCATCTGTTGCACGAGAATAATGTGTGTTCCGGGTCGTGTCTTTCTTGGCAGTATATGCAAATATCGTTTGCAGATTTTTTTATTTTGTACGTGAAACTTTTGAAAGCACCGTGGCCACTTAATGCCTGCGTAATGTAATAGCTCAATCCCTTGAAATCGTATTTTAACCAAGTTATCAGGTCCGGAATAAGTTTCTTGGTCCACTGTGCATTTATGGTGTTGTTCTTCCATGCGGTTTGCCATTCCTCGTATGTTGAATCTTTGTGCCCGTTTAGTTTCGTTGTTGATTTCCGCGAGAGCGTCCAGTCTGCTTCTTCCCTTGATTCAGTTGAATTGGGGGAATACCATTCATGACGTTCAATGCTCCCCCTGAAATAGTGCGGTACCCCGCTGCTACTCTTAGCAGCATCTTCCGCTGAGTTGATGCAATCATGTCTCTGTATTCAGCCACTCTCATTGCTCGTTCCCATATCGGTGCACCATATAGGAGAGTCGACTGGACAACTCCGTATAATACGCAACGTTTGCATGTTGATGGTCCCCGTATATTTGGAAGAATCTTTGACAGTGCTGCTGTTTGCCTATCAGTCTTTTCGCAGGTTTTCCTTGTGTGTTCATTGAATATGATCTTATCGTCGAGCCATACTCCAAGATATTTTACGAATTTCTTTGGTATGATTTGTGTTTCATCCAGCTGGAAAGCTATTCCCTTCCTCTTCCTTGGTCCCTTGAGAGTAATTGCTTCGGCATTGTTTGGCGCAATCTCCAAACCGTTATCGTTTACCCATCTTTCAATCTGAGGGCTGCATTGCCATCTCGGATGAGGTCTCTCTCCTTATTAGCAGTCACGATTAGAGCCAGATCGTCCGCGTAGGCAACTGTTTGACAGTTCGGGGCAAAATGTAGGTCCTCGAGTATGCCACTATACAGAACGTTCTACAAGGTCCGCCCAAGGACCGAACCCTGCGGTGTGCCCTGTGTCATTTCTTGGGTGTAACTCCCGGATGTCAGACTTCTTTCCGAAATATAGTCATTGATAACATTTATTGAGTAGGTGATTATTTCAATGTTCTCTAGCCGGTTTCAGATGGTATGCCATTTCGCAGTGTTGAACGCGTTTTTCATATCAACCAA
Source organism: Leptinotarsa defecta (assembly GCA_015342085.1). NCBI lineage: Eukaryota > Metazoa > Arthropoda > Insecta > Coleoptera > Chrysomelidae > Leptinotarsa > Leptinotarsa defecta. The sequence continues at coordinate 4,833 of WOGO01002988.1, read as the reverse complement.
TATTCCCCCATGTTTCACGTATGTTAGTGGCTCTTTCGATGACGTGTTTGGACCTGAACCCATATTGTCTGTCTGAGATTCCAGATTTTCCATTTAACTCTGCTTCCAGCCTGGACTCCACTAGGTGTTCGTACACCATCTAAAATACAGATTGGACTTGCTTTGAGGGTAACGACTGTCGCAGAACCTTTTAGTATGAGGACTGTATTAGCGGATTTCGACGTCCGAGGGAAAGTTCTTGCTATAAATTGGTCGTTAATGGATAATCCAGACCAGGAGATTTCCCGTTCTTTAGCTTCTCAATCGCTGCTCTCATTGATACGCCGTTTTTTTAGTACGATGGAGGTGGAGAAAAGTTCGCAAAGTGAGTTATTGTCACTTCCAGACGGAGCATTAGCCACTCTCTGTTTCTAAACTGTCACCTCTTGACAACTGGCCCCAGGAACTGGCAACGTACTGCCATGCAGATCTGCCTGGTTCAGGGCAAAGCATGAGATTAGTTGGTATATAATGCTAACTATCTCAGCCTTGTCCCTGCCAGCCAGACCGCGTAGCAGTTCCTCCATATTGCTTAACATTTTTAAACGAAAGAAAACACCAATACAAGCGTGAGCGAGGTGAACGCCACAAAAATGATAAATTGGAGCACACTCACCGAAAACATTGTATTCTGCTCACCACAACACAACGCACACACTATTTGAAAGCTGCAATCGCTACAATAGCTGCTGATCATCGAGCAGACACACAATTTACAGATGAACGCACAGACACGTTGCACTATTCCGTTGCTAGCAACGAACTGTTCAAATTCGATTGTCCCTAATCTCTTCCTTTCAATTTGACGTTTTTTCCTCAACAATTTTCTCCTGTCAGATGAGAATTTTATATATACAGGCTAAATTATAACAGTGAACGATTAAAATTGAAATACTCAAATTAGGTTCTACAAAGGGTTTGAAAAAATAAGAAATATGAATAATTACTGAAAAATGAACGAATGTTAATGGTTACCTCTAACACTTTCGCCCGGTACAGCGCTTTCGATATGAAACGGTGTACCATCCTTCGATTTGTTCACACATAATAAGCCAAGCTCAGCTACTGGTCTTTCAAAAATACCAGCCGAACTTTGAACACTGGCTTTTCTCACTTGCCCGTCGCGTGATACTTTGATTTCTGTTACTCTTCCTTTTGGCCAATTGCAGCGGGGTAGGTCTTTATCACAAATAACTACTATATCATCCTTTTGTAGTGGTCGTACTGGTTTTTACCATTTTGATCGTAGCAATAGGTCGAGTATGTATTCTGCAACGAATCGTCGCAAATATTTATTTGCGAACTGTTCCCGGTATAAAAACTGAATTTCAAAATCTTTGCATCAACATCCGATTCCACTATAGGTTTGTCACCATTAAAAGAACCAACTAAGAAGTGATTTGAGGTTCGTGCTTCTGATTCTTCAGAGTCCAGTGGAAGATAGGTTAACGACCTGAAGTTAACAATATTTTCTGGATCACAATATATGTCTTGGTGTGCCTCGTCTGTTCATAAAATTCCTAAAACATAGGATGCAGTTATCATGATCTGACTTATGAGCTACTTCAATATGTACTGCCCTAGTTGTTAGACATGTTAGACAACATTTTTCTGTACGTCTTCCAATCATTAAATTGATCCGACTAAAATAGTCTACACCGGTATGGATAAATGGAGAAATGAAAGTGGCTAGCCGACAAACAGGTAGAGGAGACATTTCCAGTGTTCAAATTACAAACTCGGCTGTCATCCACCAGATGGCCTACCTTTCATTAAAAAGACCCCTTTTGTAGTAAAACTTTGTTGTTTAGCATGTTATTTTCTTAGAAATTATATAGTTAGGTGTCGTTACTTGTTTTAAGATTTTTGAGCAGAATCGAAGTACCGAGGTAGCCATGTTATCTTGCCTTTTCTGTTCGTGTAAGGAACGCTAAGGACGCTAGTCGAGATTAATGCACTCCGACAGAAAAAGGAAATTTGAAAGTAAATTTAAATCCTCAGTGGATTATTCATAACTTTAAATATTCCTGCGTTAATTGGACACTTTATCTAGTGACCATATTTTGTTTGTTCCTGTAAGGACCTGAATTTAACCTCGGTACGAGGTGAGTTTTTGCAATTTTTTTTGGTAATCACATTTCTTTAAAAGGTTTTATGGAGGAAGGATTTCTGGAGAACCTTCACCCCATGTAATTTGAGTTAATTTTAAATGTACGAGAAGATTTCCTTTATTTTACCTGATCATGGGGATTGAGAGGTTGGTACATCTGTAAAGCCTGTCAATAACCGTGTTAGGAATCACACATTGAAAGGTAAGACCTCGTTAGTCCTTAGCTCCCAAAAATTTCTCAACTTCTGAGAGTTATCGTTCGTATGGGGGCGACAGCTTATTAACGGAAAAACAGAACAGAAACTATTCAGCCCAAGGATTCTTCACATACTCCCCAACTACTCAACCAACTTTGTGTGATATTAAACTACTGCTTAGTCTATTCAGTGAGTATACATAAATCAGTTCCAACATATTTTATGTTCTACCTGCCACATTTTTTCAATTTACATCATAATTGTGTATAACAGCCCTCGTATAGTACTGGACGATCGCTCTCATTTTTTAAAACACTTGAATGAGGTCATTACATGATAAATTATTATTTCATATTGGATGAACTGATTTGGAATCATTAGTTAATATAGCAATGCCAATTTCTACGAAATTGCTTGTATAAGTATTATTTACTTTTTTGTATATGTCATGATATGTTCTATTATTATATTGTAATTATTGGAAGTATTTGTTTGACTTCAGATTCCTCTCTTATTGATTATTGAATATTGATGTGTGATTTTTGAAATTGATGAAATATTACACGATATGTACACCAACTTTTTTTGCATCTTGTTTATCCTTTTCGGATAAGATCTGAGTAGTCTTTCAAAAAGAATTGGGTAACGTTCAAATGTAACTTCAAACACAGTCAATTAATGAAACTCGACCAAATGCTCTACCCATTTCAATAGCAAATGGCACAAGCGTTTCCTACAAAGAAAGGAAACAGTGCAAACTTATGAATATAATATTTTTGTCTAATCTTGTTGAAGACGCTCTCATGATTTTTTGTGTTGGAAAGTAAGGTGATAGTTTTTGATAATCAATATTGTAAGATGGCTTTCACGGGGTAAAATTATGGGGAGTTTAGCATTCACCTCAATACATCGGCCACATTTGTCTTTTGGAATAAAGAACCTCTGGTCCCACAAACCATCAGTCCGTTGCTTTCAATAGCGGTCGCTTGGTCCACTTTGTAGCTTCATCTGCGACGTTGCGTTCAGTTGGAACATAATGCCAGTTGAAAATCATGGAAACGTCCTGAATTTCCGCAACTCTGTGAGCAACAAAGTTACACAGATCGTATCCAGCTCAAAACAATTTTAGAGTCTGACTAATAAATGGTTTCGTGAGTAGTAATAGAAAAGTGACTTTTGATAGTTTTCGCAAATTTTGCCCCCATCAAAGCATCATCAAGTTCAAGTGGATGTTTGGTTTAAGTTTTATAGGGGCCACACGAGTTTTGGACCCAACAAGTGACCATTTTGTGTCTTCTTTATTTTCATTACAATCCAACAAGATCCACAGTCAACATTAAAAAAATTTCAATAGTGGAATTTTCCTGATTTTGGTTCGGAAAATATTTTATAATTTTCACATCACGGGTCACTTCAATTTTTTGATGAGAAGATACCTAAATGCGGAAAGCCTTGGATATCTCAGAATAACCGGCAGAAATTCCTTCTATAGTTCGAGGAGCGAATTAACCTTGTCCTCTTTTCTTGTCCAAAATTGCAGAAACATAAATGAATCAGTATTTGGATCATTTATATTTCGAGCTTCATATTCTTCCAATAATTTGATTTTAATCACGTGATTCTATTGATACGTGATTCTATTCACACACGAAAATTCACAAAGGACGGGCTTAGGCTGTAAAGTAACATTGAGAACTAAAAACCATCGTGAATGGGTATGTTCATTTCAGCGAGTTCGTCTATGACATCAAAAAAATCGTTCACATGGTTCCTCATCTTTTCTCCATCGTTCATCTTTTTTTAGGATGAGTTTCTTCAATGCATAAACCTTCTTTGCAGGACCTTGTGAGGCGGAATTTTGCTTATACTTGTCCCAAACATTTTTGGACAGCCAGTTTGAATATAACGTAATTCAGAAGAGGAAACCATCAGAACAATATATGATCTGGCTGAAAGTTCATTTTAAATCCAATTTTTTCTGAAATCAGTGTTTAGAGAAGTTTCGTTGGGACAAACTACTTCGCTGCTTTTGCATTTCCATGCATCCGTTTCGATAAGAACTGCTTGGGCTTGTTGAATCCATGTGTCTCAATTTTCTTTGTTCAGAGACTCTAATTCGAAATAGCCATGGTAACTGGTGCAATATAATATTCGACCATGAGAAACCGCCTAACCAAACCAACATGAAGATGAGTGAACACTGCACAATGTCTGAATCTCTCAATTTTTTCATTACTGAAAAATCATGAGTTTGCAGTTGGGACCATAACCTATTGCAAATGTTTAGAAGAAGAATGCGTTTTGAACGAAAAAAAAATTACATTTTCATTAAAAAATGCCACGGTGTTACAGAATAATTTTGTTTCCCAATTGAGAACGCTTTTTATGTCAATTATTTTCTATTTTATTAATATAGTGTACTTATTATTGACGACAACATATATATATATATATATATATATATATATATATATAGGAAGGGTAGTC